>JADBJO010001593.1:140000-152500 GCA_016801955.1 Conus betulinus | reverse complement strand
CGCGTCCTTTAGCGCCAGTCGGATGGAATGAATCCCTTCCAGAACAGCTTTTCGACGGTTTGCACTATTTTCTTCCCCGAAATGGATGAGACATCAAGGTCCGAAACTGTTTATGATTTATACCACTTTTAACTTGAATATGCTACCGTCATTTCAAGAGAATGAAGAGGAACGGCGAGAATGGGGAGAGAACGGAAGTGGGACAGGGAAAGGGAGAGGGAGGGAGAAGATAAGGCGTAACTTCAGAAGAAGGAAACATCGTGGACGGCAGAGAAAGCAGTACGGTCAAAAATGGGGGACAGGGAATCATGGAAAAAGGAGAGAGAGAGAGAGAGAGAGAGAGAGAGAGAGAGAGAGAGAGAGAGAGAGAGAGAGAGAGAGAGAGAATGAGAATCTTTTGAAGGACTTTTTAAAGTAAAAAGGTATTCGCACTTCGCAACGAGCGCCAGAGAATGAAGGCGTCAGAAGAGTCATCCATTTCACCCTCAGCGATACCGACGCCGTTTGATTACAGGTCAATCATGCACGCCCTGAGCGCGCGACGCCCTCGCGCAATCTCCCAAATGGAAAAACTGTCGAAGCAGAAGAGCAGCTGTTGACAACTTCATTACTGCGATTGCAGATTGTCTCTGTCTCAGACAGTCTTGGCAGACCTCTGACTTTGGTGCTACAGGCCCCGAGTCAGGAGAGAGGAAGAGAAGAGGAGTCAGAAGAGGAGGGGAAATTACAATACGTATGAGTCCGGGCGGGCGTACAGACAGGTACACGCGCGATTCGTTCAACTCTTGCAATCCGCATTTGAATCACAGAGAATGCTAATCGTGGAGCATTCATTAACACATTGAAATAATTTCTGCCACATCTGGTAAACAAAGCAACCAAAGTGACTGACTGAAATCCAGCAGGGCGCACGAGTGTAGGAGTGAAAACTGTGAACAAGTCATGCACACTATGATAAATACAGAAAACGAGCAAACAGATTAATAGATAAAATCAGAGAAATAAACTCTGTCAGGCGTTATGATCAACAAATGAACACGAACAAGCAATGCATGGATACATAATTTTGAATAAATGAAGAATGAACCAATGGGCATAAGTAAATAAAAAAAATGAATGCATAAACAATTATATGAAAAAGCAAATGAAATAAATGAATAAATAAATGACACATCTACACGGAGAAATATTTCTAAACGAAGAGCCGTTATTGTTGCTGCTGTTGCTAGTTGCACAGACGAAGTGACCCATTAGTTTGCTTTCCTTTGCACACCAAAAATCATGAAAACTAGCTATAGGTCTTCATCCTAGCCACGGTGTATGCGTGGCAAAGTTAGCTCAAGTAACATCAGTTCCATCCAAATAATCGACATAATGATATAGGCCAAGAGGAGACAGCCTTGGCGCACTCCTCACGGTTGTTCGGAAGCAACTTGCCAAAATGGTCTTTCACGAGAACTGAACTGCTTGTACCTTCATGGAGTGGTGCAATGACCTGGACGACGTTGATGTCAACAATACCTTATAACCTACCACAAGACTTCAGGCTAGACACGTCAAAGGCTTTTTTTTTTTATTTTTTTTTTTTTAAGTCGATTGTTTTGACGGGGATCACGCGCTAGTGATCAGCGGTGTTGTGCACACAGAATCTTTCCAGTTGTTCAGATTATATTCCATTTTATGTGACTCCTGTTCTTTTCAGAAGATTTCTTCTGCTTTTCCTTGAGTCCATTCAACAGCACTCTCATTATCACTTCACCGAACGGCCCGTCATTCTGATAGTCTTGTGACGCTAATGCAGTCGTAGGTTTCTTTTCTTGGGTAGAGGTATTATTAGGAATTGGCGAATAAGGGACATCATGGACAAACTTTAGGTGTGGATTCTCAGGCACTTTAATCTTGCTGCGATATTTACATTTTTTGGAAAGTTGTCTAATGCAACTGCAATTCAAAATTTAAAAAACCTTCAATACCCCTATAGTATTACTCCTACTACCCCCTTCTTCTGTTACTCTCACTCCAACTACATCTACTATTTCCCCCATGGTACTGCAGTTACTACAGCTGCAACTACTAATTCTGTTGGTGCTGCTGCTGCTATCGCAACCTCTACAACTGTTGCTACTGCTGTTGCTACAACTGCTGCTGCTGCTACTGCTGTTGCTGCTGCTGCTGCTGCTGCTGCTGCTGCTGCTGCTGCTGCTACTACTACTACTACTACTACTACTACTACTACACACGAAACACCACATGCATATTAGGAGCCGTCTGTTGAGCCTGCCAGGAGAAACTATCGGCTTTTATGTGATGCACTGTGACAGTCTCGTTCACATCCTAGACGGATGAGTCTGGCACCAATGCATACTTCAAAGAGCAGGAAGGAACTATTTCAACTTTGATAATGCTCAAAAGCAGCTATGCGACTTTTTATGCTTACGAAACAGACGATGAACACCTCCAAAAGATTTGTTTGTCTACGTGGAGCTAGATCGAACAAGCAACCCAATCCGAGTTACGAATATGTGTGTTAAGCAAGATTATGGCAATGTTTGAACGGCCAAAGGGGGTACTGGGAGCTCCATATTTCGGCACAAATTTTTCACGATTCGAGAAACTCTGTGCCAGGAATTTCCCCTTATGTCATTGTCTTTAAATCTGGCATATATCTTGACTTCACCGTCTGCTGTTCTTTTCACTTGGGAGGCTATTCACCTTTGCACGAGAAAGCCTCAATTAACCGCTTCTGTTTTATTTCATTATAAAAAAGAAATACATGACATGTCAGCTGTTATGTTCTGTTATTTTATGGTGACTGGGTCGTGAAAATTCAACACTGGGACAGGTGTGTCTTTGGTTCTTCCTTCCGCGGGTGTCAGGAGACAGGACCTTTTCAACCATATTATGGGTGTAAAACATATTTGAAAAATTTTTTCCGTTTGTTTGTTTTTACGGTTTATTTCGTTTTTATTCCTGCGTGTGCTAGATGAAGCGGAAGAACAGACGCACTGCATGGCCTCCTGTGACCTGCTTAAGAAATTCACGAGGAAAGCAACTATGCGATAAATTATTTTCAGACAGGAATTTTTTAATGTACGAAAGGTTTTTTTTTTTTTTTTTTTTTTTATAGGGCCCTGCGTGATGGTGCGGGTGTAAAAATCAATAGTAAACAAAGAAGAGGTTAAACTGCTAGCCAAGCCAGTTGGCTGATATTGGGGGAGATCTCTATGGATTAACTCTAAGCCTGGCATGTCTGTGTGGAGAACTGCACACCTGCTCGGCACAGTAGTCGAACATGGAGTCCGTAGTCAAGCGTCGCGAGTTCAAACCCCACCAGCGCATAGCACTGATTTTCACAGCTAAACTTAACGTGTTTGTCGTTCTGCTGGAACAGTTCAGTGTTAACTTTGATTCTCTTTCTTGACTTTCTTCGAATACTTATTTCTGTTTACCGTATTTACGTGGGAGTGGTCGCTGAAACCTTAATATAAAACAACACAAGCAATAACAACGGCTGCAACAAGAAGTGGTGGTAGGCCTGATGGATCACCAAAGTGAGCTTTAAAAGTTGTGCTAGCCTATAACTTATGTGTAGTCTTACGATTTTCTGTGTGAAGTGAGACTGAACATGAAATTAAAAGAGTTTCTTGCGTGCGCATGCTCACATAGGGCGATTTGGAAGTGAGGCCGCGTTACCTTGGCTACGCCAGTGAAACGGATGATGGGAGAGAGAAAGTTCCTACGGGTTTACTTGATGGGGAACACGCCTGTGACAAAAACACTTTCCGATCAACCCTAGCTGTATTTCACACGTACCACATACTTTCTCAGAGTTGACGCTTAACACTTGTGGACGCTGAACACTCGTGGAAGGATTCCTGAGTATTTACAGTGAACAAAACCATTGGACTGGCCCACAGGAAGACCTATGCTGATCCGGAGAGATATTTTCAAAACTGTCCCAGTGTTTACGAATGCAGAGAGAGAATAACAAGTATTGGCGTTGGCCACATTCGTTAAAAAACTATAAACACAGAAATGGTTAATTACACACACACACACACACACACACACACACACATACACACACACACACACACGTACACACACACACACACACACGCACACATGCACGCACACACACACACACACACACACACACACACACACACACACACACACACACACACACACGCGCACATACACGCGCACATACACGCGGGGGGCGCACTGTAAATACACACACAGAATTGGGCAAAAACGTGGCGTATACACTTTCGTACCGACTGATGCATACTGAACTGGATGGAAAGAAGCCGTGTCATTTATGCCATTCTGGTATTGCCAGTGGCGCTCAGATTTCCGTTAAAAAAAAGAACATAGGACAGTGAAACAGACCTTTCACAGTCAAAACAGTGAGAAACAGATCACCGAAAGCCTCAAGTTGTATTGACCAAGATTCGTGTGCTAAAAATACGCTGTGACTACTATGTAAGAAGCAGTAAAACTAACCCACATTTCTAGTAATTTACACTCCTACAGTCCTGTAACCTCCCTAGTCGCGTTCTGGGCAGAGGCGCTTGCAGCTCAAAGCTGATAGCTCTAATGTGAAATTTACGGGTTGGAAGGGAAGTAACTCGCGTGATTCCAGTCCTAGCCTTTCTGCTCTCAGCTGCAGAGACGTTCTCATGCCCCCCAAGACGTATTTATTGGACCCTTTTATTTGGTGTCCGGAGTCGTCGCCCTTTCCCGGGATCTGCCAGTGGGCGAAGTGCTACTTTGTGCTCCTGTGTCTGGAGTTTCTCCCCCCCCCCCCCCCTTTGTTGTGTTGCCCCAGGACTTTACTTCAGAAGGGGGAGTTGGTTAAGATCAGACCTATTTGTATGTATGTAAGTTATCTGTACACATGTAAGCCGAAAAAGCATCTTAATTCATGAAAAAAGGGGGGGGGGGGGGGGGATCTAAATGGCAAAACTCTAAGGTGTTGCAAATACAAGAAAAGATTACCATTTGAACTACAATTGTTAGTCTAATGGATACACACACACACACACACACACGCACACACACACACACACACACACACACACACACACACACGTATGTCATACACAGATACACGCTGATTCTCTCTCTCTCTCTCTCTCTCTCTCTCTCTCTCTCTCTCTCTCTCTCACACACACACACACACACACACACACACACACACACACACACACACACACACACACACGAACACACACACACACATACACACACGCACGTACGCGCGCGCGCACACACACGCACACACACACACACACACACACACACACACACACACACACACACACACACACAAGTATATGTACACACACGCGTGCACTTTGAGTCAGAGAGAAGAGGAGGAGGGGGGGGGGGGGTTTGTTTAAAATACAATTATATGACCAATACCATTTACAAGAAAACTGTAACATACTTGCGTGTATAAAATTTGAAACAAGTGTGTGACAAATAACAAATAAACAATATCCATTGCCAACACGTCCCACACATCACTTAAATGAATGTTTAACAAATGGATGCACTGCTAAACAAATCACACAGACACATTCAGGCACAGTCTGAACAACTACTGAATTCCCTCAAAACGGGACTTGCAGTGTACTGGCTCGTATTGTACAGGGCTGTTTTGTATCCATGAAATCTGTTCATGGTAACATTGAAAGAGGCTGCTGTCCTCTCACACATCATGTTATTGAATTTAGATGTGAACGTGCTATCTGCTTGTGTTTCACTCCCTTCGAAGCACAACTTAGGTGAAAGAGAAGGTACGGAGGAGGGGGGGGGGGGGGGGGGGGGGGAGGGTGGCGCGAGCGTATATGGCATTTTTTTTTCAAGATATTGCTATTAGCTGGGATGTTAACAAAAATATTGGCAAGCTGATATGCATTAATGTTCTTTTTCTTTGTCAGATTCATTTTCAAACCACATTATACCCGGAACTGAATCTTTATGTATTTTTTGTTTTATAACTTTACAATTCTACGATACGATTATTGCAAAGCGGGTTTTCTACGGTTGGAATATTTATAATATTTGGGAGGGTGGGACGTGCGTAAGAAAATGAACAGCATCAATGGAGTGCACGTTGCATCCTCTGCGTCATTGTAGTAATATTAGTTTTCACATTTAGTTTTGAGACTTTGACACGTGTTCAGTATCGATATGGACCTCTGGACCTGCTGAGCTGACTTGTTTTAGACTGCCGAGACAACTGAACGTATTAGCAGGATGCACAAACAGAATTCAGTGCTGGTTGACATGATCATGTTCTTTGATCCACTTGCTGACTGTCTAATACTGAGACACAATACTCGATCGATGTTTATCATTAGTGACACGAAGAGAGAGAGAGAGAGAGAGAGAGAGAGAGAGAGAGAGAGGAGAGGGAGAGAGAGAGAGAGAGAGAGAGAGAGAGAGAGAGAGAGAGAGAAGAAGAAGAAGAAGACGATTAATCGAAAATCACTCAGACCTTACGTAGGGAATGTCTCACTCACCCCGTCCATTCCATGATAATCTATATACCTCTCACACACTTGCACCTCTGCCGTCTTCCCCCCTCTCCCCTCCTGTCATCTAAGTAACGGTTCTAAAAGCAGCCTCTAAGACTGGGGTTCAGCCAGGGCAGAATAGGTTCTCGCCGACACACAGCAGTTGCTGGGATTACCAGACAAAAGCGCCCGAAGATAACCAGAGTCCGCAACGGCCAGAAAGTATGGGATTTCCAACTGTCGTCCGCTGTGGAGGCTTTCCGGTTTCCATGCAGATCATCGTGCAGTCTGTGCGGTTTGGCGTGGTGTTCGCTGTAGCCATGTGGTGGTTGTGTGTTCTGGTGGCGTTCTGAAAAGCCGTTTGGTTTGGGTGTGTAGTAGTCGGTGACGTGACGTAGTTGATCGGTCGGTGAAGTAGTGTTTATGGAGGTGGCATGGTCGCTATTTGTTGGTGTCGGGGAAGCGTGTCATGTGGTAAACTACGTGTGAGTGATGATTTGTAAAAGCTGTCGAAAATCTGTGGTCGGCAACATGATCGGTGTGTGTGTGTGTGTGTGTGTGTGTGTGTGTGTGTGTGTGTGTGTGTGTGTGTGTGTGTGTGTGTGTCTATAGACCTGTCTCATTTTCGTTTAATATCACACTATTTTCATAGGGATTATATGTTTTGTGTTTCTGAACATTGATACTTTTTACTTATACTTTCATGGCCAAACCACTGGATATGACATCATTAAAATTTGTGAGATGCTTGGCCATTCTAGTTGCGGACGTGACATAGAACTCGTAGATACGAGCCACGCTTAGGAATTTGTTTTTATTCTTTCCCCATGACCCCAAAGATGACTGAACAGCATGGTCTTCTTGTCGACACGGCTGGGGGGCAGTGGGGAGGGGAGAGAGAGAGAGAGAGAGAGAGAGAGAGAGAGAGAGAGAGAGAGAGAGAGAGAGAGAGGGAGGGAGAGAGAGGGGGTGGGGACACACAGACAGACAGACAGGCAGACAGACAGACCGAGATAGAGACAGAGATGAAATCATTATTGACAGCAGCTGCACCTCTTACAATCTCCTACCTAAGCTTACCCATCAACTCCCGACTCCCTCGAAAGAACAAACAAACAAACAAACAAACAAACAAACTTTTTAAAAAATACCAAAACCAAGCCAAACCGAAATCATAAAACGGTAAAGAGTAATCCCATGTCAGCCAGTTTGTTGTGTCACTTTGTTTCATGTTTGCGTGTTGTAATTGATAAAATAATCCTTGTGCATTGTGAAGTTGATTCTGATCCACACACCTGAAGACGAAAGCATGTTTACAGCCCATGGGATTAAACAAAACAGACAATCTATAAAATCGCTTGAAACAAGCAGCAACTGCTTAGAAAAAAAATCTGGCAGGCAGAGAGAGAGAGAGAGAGAGAGAGAGAGAGAGAGAGAGAGAGAGAGAGAGAGAGAGAGAGAGAGAGAGAGAGAGGAACAAGAGAAGAAGAAGAAGAAGAAAAAAGAAGAAGAAGAAGAAAGATCTTGATCAACAATATGTAACCAAACTTTGTTTACTAATGGTCTCTCGATGACACACTCAAAACAACTAATTGCGTGTGAGGGTGCAAGCGTGCGTGCTTGCGTGCAAGGAGTGTGTGTGTGTGTGTGTGTGTGTGTGTGTGTGTGTGTTGTGTGTGTGTGTGTGTGTGTGTTGCACGCGCGCGTGCGTGCGTGTGTGTGCGGGCGTGTGTGCGTGCGCGCACGCGCGCGCGCGCGTGTGTGTGTGTGTGTATGTGTGTGTGTGTGTGGTGTGTGTGTGTGTGTGTGTGTGTGTCAGTCCAACGAGAGAGAGAGGGAGGAGAGATCGCGTGTGTGCAGGGTGTGTGCGTGCGAGCGCGAGAGAGCGCAGCGCGGTGTGGTGTGTGTGTGTGTGTGTGTGAGTGTGTCAGTGAATGTGTGTGTGTGAGAGAGAGAGAGAGAGAGAGAGAGAGAGAGAGAGAGAGAGAGTCTGTCTGTGTGTGCGCGCGCGTGCGTGCGTGCGTGCATGACTGCTTGTACTGTCTGCGTCTATAACTGAGCGAATGTATGCACATCCATCCATCCACAAAGACAATCTGTATTATGTAACATTTCTCTCACTTCAGCATAAAGTTCAGCATACGAGTGACCCAGCCGGATAATGAGAGATGGAGACAATGTGATTATCTGCAATGTACATCTATAAAGCAATAAATACACACTTGTTCCTTCTGTCTAGTATGCGTAGGCCTGTATGTTATCCGTGCTGGAAAAAAAAACACAGCAGGTAAGAACGAAATGAAAGAGATGAAAACAAACAAAATCAGAGGAAGAAGATTCCCCTCAGTAACTAAACTATATGACTAAGTAGACCAGCAAATAGCAAAGAACGGGTGGCTGATAACAGCGTGATAGATGCTGTGAATTGACAGGTGGGAATCACTCCACATAGGGAGTACTACTGCACATTCGTCTTCGAATATGATTTTTTCTCCATTGCGTCTTCCTTCCCTCGAGGATCAAAGTGGGATTTGATTAGAAAACGGTTTAATCATCTATAAATGCCAAATAAAGACACACGTTGTTACATTTATTGCTGAAACGAATCTGACATTAAAACTTTGACAGAAAGAAGTTTTCTTTCAACGGGAACTGAACCTGTGAAGCTTTGGAAACACACCCTCTGTTCAAAATGCCACTTGATCATTTTCTTGGTGGTGAATCTGGCCAGGGTACTATCTATAGAGTGCTACTGGGGCACGTAGTAATTCCATGTTCCAAATGACGTTTTATTCCAGAGTTGGCTCCCCGTAACATTCCCTGAAAATCCAATTACAGGTGCACTCCAAGTTCCGGTGCATTCAGTTGATGGAACAGCCGAGCTTAGCCGTTCTAACTTTGGATCGGTGCAGTGGTTAATTTTTTCCCCATTCGTCTGACCTGTGCGCGGTATACTGCCCTTTTCTTTAGAACTGTCCCTGAGATTGCACGATTTTCTTCTCTCTGCAGACAAGAAGACAAGACTGGGGGTTCTTTCTTTGTTGTTTGTTTGTTTGTTTGTTTTGTTTGTTTTTGTCTAAAATATGACATAATATTTCTGGAGACTAATCCTTTCATACAGAAATCTTAAAAGAAATCTGCATCTAAACCTGGATAGCCGGGGAGACCATGGACGGGCTAGTGGGCGGAAGGGACGGGGTGGAGGTGATCTTAGTGGTGATAAGCATTAAGGGTGTGTATGTGATTTTTGTGTGTGCTGTCCCGTCTTCTGTGTCACCTCTGTGGCATTGCTCCCACGCCGCTCATTCCAACACTCCCTTCAACCTCGTCCACAGCCATAGCCAGGCCCGGCCCGCCGCAGCCCGGGCAATTCACAGGGAGCAGTCAATGTCAAGTCATCAGGAGGCAACCCACCGGGGAAGACAATGCACTGCCGCCGAGTCTCTTTGGTGGTATTCAGTGGCGCCTGTACTGATCCAACATACGCAGGACACCACCTACTAAACCCTCTACTGACGACAATAATTGCAAAGTCGGGGAGACGGCGTGAGTGAGTCTACCTCAGCAGGGCGCCAACACTTCCGTCCAACGACAGCACCCCCCACCCCCACCCCCCCTCCCTCCCCCCCCATGAACCCGCCGATACCGGTGACCTCGATGGAATGAAACCATAGCCATAGACGTGGAGAGGACATCGAGGTAACCATGAGAGCTGGGTATGAAGGGCCACAAAATTTGAGATTCTTTTTATGCAGATCGATGATGAGAAAGAGATGATGCAGGTGATGTTGCGGATGCCCTTTCCGGTTTGAGACTGCATGACAGGGGTGTACTCTATGCTTACTTTCATAACATATCACGGCGTCAACCAGGCCCGAGAGATACAGACACCTGCAGTGTTGGTCAGGAAATTTGAGCATCCATTAAGTGGATGAAACTCGACTGTGTGGTCCAAGTCTTCCCAAGTGAGCTCGTAACAAAGTGAACTCTGAACGCCGGCTGCAGTAGAAAAATCCCACACGGCTCTGATGGGAATCGAACCCGCGACCTCCCACCCGGGAGTCCGCGACGCTAACCACCTCGCCACAGCGGCTGGTGTGTATGGGAATTTGCGTGGGGACAGAGGTGTGGAGAGAGAGGGAAGGGTGGGGTAGGAGGCTGATATGGAGTGAGTGACAGTGGGTGTGTTTGTTGACGGGAGGGAGAGAGAGAGAGAGAGAGAGAGAGAGAGAGAGAGAGAGAGAGAGAGAGGGGGGGGGGGGGGGGGAGGAGAGCGAGCGAGCGAACGAACGAACAATTTTAATCAGTATAGGCCATGACCCTTCCTGATGAGGGTACAATATAACAGCAACAATATATCTGATACGGAAAGGTAACACGATACAGTCTGACAATGAGAAATGGCAGATAGGCATGCTAAGTGCACACAATGAACACTACTGTTGGATTCATTTAACTGACCATAGTTTGCACCTTTTGAAGGTTTGTATTAAATGAATTCATATGCTCTTCAGTTCTTCTTCATTTTGAGTTGCCATGAGCAAAGCAGTTCGAAACAAACATAGGTTTTCAAAGAATTTCCGAGGAATGTATTCATACCTTTGAAACTAGCAGCACAGGACAACAAAGTAGAAATTTCAGTTCGTCGTCATTTGCGTTTTTTGCATAAAGGACATTATACAATATTAATTTTTTTTAGTATTTGCATATCCGTACTGATGCGCTTTGATGTCTGTAATTCCTATTCTATATCTTATAAAGTAACTTCTAATACGCCTAGGAGAGAGAGAGAGAGAGAGAGAGAGAGAGAGAGAGAGAGAGAGAGAGAGAGAGAGAGAGAGAGAGAGAGAGAGAGAGAGGTGGTGGCGGTGGTGGTGATATAATGAGTGGTGAGATACATGTTTGTGGAAGAAAGGATGGAAGAACGGAAACCCCTGCACACGCACCCACATGCTCACACGCACAAATACACACACATACACACATACGTACACACACACGCACGCACGCACGCACGCACACACACACGCACGCACGCACGCACGCACGCACACACACGCTTCTTATTAAACAGAATAGTTTAAGAGAAATCACCATGGACTGTTCGCCTGACGACTCGAGAAAACAGCCAATTTATTAACAACAGTACTGCGCCAACTGAAACCTCCGGTGGCATGGATTGCCTGGTTCTTCCATCTCGTATTCACATCCACCTCCAACTTCGCCACGTTCCTTGAATGAGAAGTTCGGGAAATGTAATGGGAAGTGTAGTATTGAATTAAGTGTCATTTACAACTGCGTATACCACCTGCACCCTATACGACCCAGCCCGTGTGTCAGTCACTGGCTGCCGTTTTTGTTTTTTTTTTTTTTTGTTTGTTTTTGTGGCTGTGGCCCACGCAAACATTGCTTCTGAATGCTGGTTTAAGTGTGAAGGGCACACTTTCTTTCTTTTTTGGTGCAAAGTTTAATGGACTCACTTGGTCGGTACAAGAAAGTTTCAGATGGTGTTAGGGGCAATGGTCCACACTGTGGATGATCACATTGTCAGCATAGTCTGTCACTATCGGTCATATTAGTTTTGTCGGCTGGTGTTTCTGTAATAACTTCATACTTGTTTGTGGTGTTGGCGAGTATGTGGATCCCCTTCCTTTGATATTCCTACTTCTTCTCTCTCTTTCTTTGTGTATCACGCCCTCCGCCTTCTTCTCTGTGAGTTAGTGTGTGTGTGTGTGTGTGTGTGTGTGTGTGTGTGTGTGTGTGTGTGTGTGTGTGTGTGTGTGTGTGTGCACTCACGGGAGGGAGGGGTCTTCGTGCCTGTGTGCGCAAGTCTAGTTGATGCCAGTGAAGAAAATAACATAGCTAAATCCATTTCTCTGTCCGTCTGTCTGTCCCTCTCCCCTCTTTCCAACATAGGTATATATATAGGCGGGAGACCATCTCCAGTGGGGTGGAAGCTCACTAACATGT
>JADBJO010001593.1:117500-122500 GCA_016801955.1 Conus betulinus | reverse complement strand
TTGGCTGTCTCTGTGGCCCATCTTTGCGTACGTCTGTTTGAAAATTTTTTTTTAAAAACTTCAGAGATATCTGACTTCAGGGATTTCTGACAGTCTATATTTGTTTTTCATTCAGAACGCCATTGGGTTTTTTTTTTTCGTTTTTGCTGTCTCATTACAGTAGCTTACTCATTAATTTATTTGTTCATGATTATATCTATTTACTCGATTAATTGTCTGCAGAGTAAAATATTGCTTCTTATCCTTTTTGTGACTGTGTGTGTATGTATGTATGTATATGTGTGTGTGTGTGTGTGTGTGTGTGTGTGTGTGTGTGTGTGTGTGTGTGTGTGTGTGTGTGTGTGTGTGTGTGTGTGTGTGTGTGTGTATGTGTGCGTTGTGTGTGTTAGAGGCTCACACTGTGTGCATGTGTACACGCGTGAGTGCGTGCATGCGTGCCAACGCGCGCTCTCGTGTGTGTGGCAAATGAAACGTGTACAGATTGACCTTTTTACTCTGGCGCCTATCATTTTACGTGCCTACCTTCACAGAGAGGACTGAGCACATGAAAGAAACAAAAGCAACATTATTAGTTTTTGGACATTTGGCGACAACAACACGTAAGTACACACACACACACACACACACACACACACACACACACACACACACACACACACACACGCGCGCGCGCGCGCACGCGCATGCACGCACGCACGCACACTCGCACGCATGCACATACATCCCAAATGTGCTTTTCTTTCAGGCTTCAAGAACAACACTCCATCCCTCTTCTCTGTGAATGTGTGTGTGTGTGTGTGTGTGTGTGTGTGTGTGTGTGTGTGTGTGTGTGTGTGTGTGTGTGTGTGTGTGTGCGTGTGTGTGTGTGTGTGTGTGTGTGTGTGTGTGTGTGTGTGTGTGTGTGTGTGATCCAGCATGCATGCACACAGGCACACAAAAATGACTGGCAAAGGCGGAACACTTGGAAGAAAACTACAAAGGAGAGACTGGGGTCCCGACGTGGACAGCCAATTAAAGCAGCCATGCTTCCAACCTACAATGGCAGGGCTGTGGCTCAGGCTCTCCCGTCAGAAACCAGTTCAGATGCGACTTCGGTTTACTGCCATTCACCTTACATATCGTTCAGCGGACTACAGGGAACGTCTGGACATAAAACGTACTACTACGTTGTTGTTGTTGTTGTTGTTATTCTTTTCGACACCTTTCAGTCGTCAATGAAATGCTGGCTAGTACAATAAAAGAATGGTCAACAGGGCTAACAAGTGCAGAAGTTATCGCATATCTTAGTACGGTTCATTTCTCCGGTTTTCATCCTGAGAGTGAGATGTAAAACGGCTAAAACTATTTGAAAAATAATTCATAAGGCTCTGCCTAAAAACGTAAAAAAGAAAAAAAACAAACGCGTTTCGACCTCTTAGGTCTTCTTCGGGCAAGATACACAACACCCAGGACAACAAAAATGAACGAGCCATCAGTTATCTTCATCCCAATTCGGCGTAAGATGGGCCGATGCTTCATACCAGAATTCGCATGAAATGCATAGAGTTTCCTTTCATTCCCGTCCACCACACGTTCGTAAGATCGAAGTTTCGAAGCATTTCGCACGTACTCTGAACACACGATTGGCTTTACTGTCTTGGATGTCGCAGTATGAGCCAGTGAACGGCGTAGCGTAGCTGGAAGACACATGGCTGTGTCTCGCTTGAAAATCGAGCAGCGGACGTGAACAGGAACACGTTTGCTTGAGATTGTTGGTGTAGTGGAATCTTCATTTCGGATCGAGGTATTCAAGGACATTTGACTTACAGTTGCAATAAACGCACATAAAAAAGGGTGAAAAAAATAGTTGGATGCCACTGACATTTGTTACTCCGCACCGGTCTGGACAGTCGGCGGTTGAGACAATAACAGGATGCACAAGTCTCCTCAGACCAGGCTGAGGGCACCAGTCATTCCGCTAGATTTTTCGCTTCCAGATTTAAAATAAAACAGCATAATAAGAAAATGCAGTCAAATGTCACACAAAAAACACACACACACGAAAATGCCATATTGACAAACAGACACTGCAGAATGGAAAGCAAGCGTCCAGCGTGGACAGTGTGACAATTGTCACTACCTCGCCAGATTGAATTAAAAAAAGCTTGCAAGTAAATAACGGTGACCAAAAGGAAGTGAACTAGGACAGGAGTTTGGTTCAGACAGGGGGGGGGGGAAAGTAGTCAGTAACAAAGAACGAACATTCAATAAAGGAATAAAAAGAGAGGAGTGAAGATGGGGAAGGAAGAAGGGGTGCAATCAACGAGCCTCACAAAAAAGAGGAAATTGCCAGAGCAGAATTTTAAGACGGCGGCGCCCCCGGTTTTCCCCGTGAAGACACGACTGCATGGCGCTCCTGACATTTTGCAGTAGGCATACTATCGTGAGACATGGCTCAAACCAAACAGTCTGGAAATATTCATCGCTCCAAATGGGCTGCGCCTACTCTAAATGCGTGTTTCAGCTGCAAACGTTGTGGTAAGATAGCGATCTATGGGCATGACATCCGAAGATCGCCTGGCGATCGGAGACAGTGTATGCAAGTGAAGGGCCGCTGATGGAATACAAACGATTGTGATCAATGATGTTGATTTGCACCGTGCTACATTACAAAGTTGTTATGAAATCAAGCGATACTCAGCAGAAACTGTATCAGTTGGTGTGTTGCGCGTACGTTATAAAGAAAAATCGCTTCCCTTTCGCTTTCTAGGTGTCAAAGATTGGAGGAGCTATTTAGGCGGAATGATACAGGAAAAGACAGGAAAAACAGAACAACAGATAAAAGAAGAGCTGGGAATGATGGAGTAAAAGTAGAAAAGTCTAATTAAAAAGGTAGGGAAAGCTACGGAAAAATAAACCGGGTAAGAACTGGGACGTGAGTAAATGGAAAAGTACACCTGTAAACAGAAAGTTTAATATCGAGATAATCAGGTATACATCGGGAAATGCAGAAAAAGGGAGGGAGCAAAAACTGTTTCAAAAGTATGAAAAAGTGCTGAATGGAATAAAAGGATAGGAAACAATATGACAAGATCGGGAAAAAAATGTGGAAAAAGAAGGGGAAAATGGGGAAAGCAGGAAAATGTAAGAAAAGGTAGGAAGAATTATGATAAGAAAAGAATGAAAATATTGGAACTGACAGAGAAAAGTAGGGAAAAGGTGAGGAAAAAGTAGAGTTGGCTGAACACATTTTTGCTGCACACACACACACACACACACACACACCGGAAAAAGGCCGTGCCTTTCTCGGGACCTGAGCGGAGTGTAATTACGCGCCAGGCATTGGAGCCAAGCGTCATTTACAGCGCAGACTGGCACCTGCCGCCGCCACCTACATTTCTGTCAGCGTCAGATACCGGCTGTCGTGTTCTCTTTGGCTCTGCTGCCCACACAGGCGCAGGCAGAGTTCAGCCGCTGACACAGGCTTTTCTCGTGTGCGATATACATGTTTGTTCAAAGTTTCCATCGTGTATATCTCCATTCATTTAGTTTAGGAGCTTGAAACGGTCGACACTCGCGTTAATTTTATCCGTTCTTTGTAAAATACATGCGCGCGCGCGCGCGCACACACACACACACACACACACACACACACACACACACACACACACGCACAACGCACACACATACACACACACACGCGCGCGCGCGCGCGCGCGCGCACACACACACACACACACACACACACACACACACACACACACACACACACACACACACACACATCATTTTTTCAGGTTATAAAACTAGGTCTAAGAATTATTCAATTTCCTCGCATTTATACGAGGACAGAATACATTTGTGCAAAAAAAAGAAAGAGTAACGTTATGTGTGGTTCGTAGGAAGACAGATACATGTGGGTTTCTGGATGAAAGGTTATTGTCTGGTGCACGTGCATTACGTTTTGAGAGAGAGAGAGAGAGAGAGAGAGAGAGAAGAGAGAGAGAGAGAGAGAGAGAGAGAGAGAGAGGAGAGACACACACACACACACACACACACACACACACACACACACACACACACACACACATTACAAAAAGTAGAAGAAAGCTGAAAACTGCGACTGTGCATTTTTCTCTCCTACCACTTTCTACAAAAATCAAATTTACTTTATGTCATTGCTGACGTTTAGAAGGAATTATCTACTTAAACTCAAGTCAAATAATAGACCACGTGGTGATCATTGAGCAACAGGCTGCACAAGTTGCAAATTGGAGAGTGTCTAATTTTACACATGAGATGTATTCCTGTACGGGCAAAAGCTTGCGCAAGCAATCTAGACTGAAACTATCTCAGTCGCAAATCCCATGTAGTCTTAAACAGCGACAAAACATTTCTTTCCAGCACAGATTCTGTACAGTTTATTCACATGTAGACGGCAGCTGAGAAGGATCCAGACCTAACTAAAACGGACTGAAATTAACTTATTTCTCTTGGTCGTACGCAGCCACATTTTTAGGTTTTGTAACTCCATCAAGTGGTGTCTTTACAATATTCAACGCTTAATTCAATAATTGGCTAGCCATCACACGACTTTCAAAAGACTGTATTGCTTTGACTATAGCATACAGCCGATCTTTTTTTTTGTTTTTTCTTATTTCTAAAATTTAGTCCCAAATTCGTCAAGGTTCGTGGAAATATAGTGATTATTTACAAGCTGATGTGTGTATTGAATTTTACAGCCACACCATTCATTGATAGGATACAATCCGATCTGTCGCAAAATTACGACCACAATGAATGCATTCTAATACACTTGCATCTTATGACCAGAATTTTGTGAAAGCTTTGAGTAATATTCTACATCTTTCCACAGCAACTTTTCTGCATTTTCATTACAATACTCCACTCCAACGTGTATTAAAAGATCAAGAGCAGAACATATTTCTGTAGTTATCTTTTTCCAGTGAAAGTCACGCTTTAGCAAGCTTATTTCCACTGACAATAGAGAACACTTAGCA
>JADBJO010001593.1:110000-112500 GCA_016801955.1 Conus betulinus | reverse complement strand
AAGCGTGGTTGCAGTGGCGGGGATTATGGACGACGCAAAGCCAGACTAAAAATGTCAGTGATGGCCTTCAAGTTGGACGTTATCATCTAGGCTTATCAATTTTTCTAACTCTTCGAGGAGGCAAAATCCACGACTTGAGTTCAACGTCAATGAACCACAGGCCAGACTATCTCATCATGGAACGCATCAGTATTCTTAACCACGAAATAGAAAGACACGTCGTAGCTGTATGCATTCGTTAATCAAGTGTAAACACAGTGGTACATCCTTTAGCTTCCAAAAAAAGGCCCAAAGACAAAATAACCATCCGACTCCGCTATCTCAAAACGTTCAACAGAACTTTATTTTTTTTTAGTATGACCATTTCCCTATTATGATAAAGTTATGATTATACAGATACCACTTAAATACTATTGTTTAGGTACAACACATTTGCTAATGTCATGAACATTACACACTGTTACACCAGAAAAGAGTTTAGCATTACCAGACGAATCTGTCATTAACTCCAAAACTATTGCAATAAATACATCATCATGCAATGATATGTGAACGTAAAGGCCAGAGTGTAAGACTAGACCTCCGCCTAAAATCTTTTTCGTTTGGTATCAAAGAAAATCACTCACTCAATCTCTCCACTACTGTCACTTCTATCTCTATAGTCATACATAAACACATACGTATTTATCTTTTTGTCGGCCTGTCTACTGCCTGTTTCCACCCATTCTTCTACTCTCAACGAAACGCGCTGAGCCTGCCTCACTTATCTTTATAGTTTCCCTGGATGTCATCTCTATTTACAACTAAGCCGTTCCGTCTCTCTCGCCCCTGTTTGATTTTAAACACACTAGTACACATCTATCTATTTTCTTGCCTGTCTGTGCATTACCTATCTCTTTCCACCCATTCTTCTGTCTCTCAGCCAAACTGCCAACGTATTACTCATCTTTCAATGATCCATGTTTAAACTGAAGCCAGTGAAACCTCGTGCATAGACGAAGTGAATACGTATGGACTAAACATGATGAAACATGCTGAAACTAGAAGTGCATTCGGAAGTTCGCATGGAACTTTAGTCTGTCCTTTGATTTGCATCTGCACCAAAATTTAAGGCAAAACATGTGTTTACTGTAACATAGGAGAAACAAAAATGGGTCAATATGTAAGCTTTTCTTTCTCTGTATATGTTGCTTAAAACTTCTATGAGCAAGATAGTTCATGAGTGAAACTAAAAATATTTTCTTTCGGGGGAAGTGATAGTAAATATGGACTGAAAGAGTCACTTTCTTTGTGCCTATGGTGGTAGGATGTGAAAAAATACACACAAGGTCGATGTTCATGTTACGAAAACGTTTTACATCCCGTGAAAATATATATCATGACAGTAATCAGTCAGTATAGAGCAGCTTCCAACTATTTTTGTTCGGTAAACTCTTCAGTAATCTTACTAAGCGGATCCTGGATTTGACCTCTGATCTGGATCTGTAGCATGGATGCACACCAATCTTTAAGGGATTGTTCCCGAGCCACAGTCCTAGTTTCCATCTAGTTTTGAGCAGACGAACAAACTAACAAATTCTGAAATCGGAATGAAATCTGGGAACAGCAAACAATGAACAGTAAATAGTGGGGTAGTCTTTGCTCCCATGGAAACCTAACACAGAGTAACTTTTATTCAAGACTGGCACACACCACTTATTTACTGTAACAAATTCTGGTGAAAACATAAAACTCCATGGCAGAGTTAAAGTGCATGTGTCAGCCTATCAGAGAGGAGTGGCAGAAGGAAAGAGTGGGCAGCAAAGAAGACACACTATTATTCTTTTCATCACGATTTTGCCTTTCACGCTTAATCAGCCCAGTGTGCACTAATCACAACCCCAAACTTTCTCTTGTGGAGAACTTTCCTTAAACGAACGCCTGTCTCAGAATTCACACCCCCCTGAGGCAGTTTTTTCGTATTCGAGTTCCTCCCCTTGATTTTCACGTGACCTCATGGAGTGTGTGTGTGTGTGTGTGGGGGGGGGGGGGGGGGGGGGGGGGGGGGGGGAGACAGTAAGGGTGGGAGTTGGAAGTTAGAAGAGAACAACAATAACATCGGAGAAATTGTTGCACACCTTACTGACGGCAGCTTTGATGGATACACTTACCGTGTCTCTCCATGTGTGTGTCCCTCCTCTGATCACGACGCTTTTCAATGTTTGTCGTTCGACCCTCTGATGGTTTGCTGCAGGGCAAAGCAGAGACAGTTTTCCCCGTAACAACACTGACTGATCTATGGAATGGCCTGGAAGAAAAAAAAAATGTTTCTTTGTAGATGAAGGTAAGATACTGTAAAACCAGAAGAAAAATAACGACGACGGCATTAAAAATAAAAACAGCACCAATTCTGTAATTTCGGCACAAATTCTTTACCCTTCACCCAAATTCTCCCCTTTATCATCTCCTTTCCCTTTTCATTGGCGCATTTTGTGGCCTATCCATATTTTTTCATGAAAAT
>JADBJO010001593.1:100000-105000 GCA_016801955.1 Conus betulinus | reverse complement strand
TATATTGCACAACATTTGTTGTTTTTGATAGACAGTTTGGTAGATCGTGAATTAATATATTAAACAATAATGGAGCTAGTACAGATCCTTGCAGAATGCCTATATCACTTCTTTTCGCTGAGGGGTAGACAATTCCCAGCCTGACTTGTATTGACCTATCTGATAATAAATTGCTTATTTAATGATAAGTTATACCTGTTATTCTATTTTTTTTTTTTTCAATTTATATAAAAGTCGTGCATGCCAAACACTATCATAAGCTTTTCGTACAAAGGCAAAGTTTGATATAGAATACAGCAGTTATAACAAAAATGAAGAACAGAATTTATTAGTTACTGACGTTCGCCTTCATTTAGATTCAAAATATTCAAATCATCTAAAAATTTTCACTGATGGCTCCGTCTTAGAAACGTCAGACAGTGGTGCAGGTTTTGTTATTCCTTCACTCAGAATAGAAAAGTCATATCATTTAGGCAAAGGTGTTTCAATATTTACATCTGAATTATACGCAATAATGCAAGCTTTAGAATTCATTTGTGATCTACCTTATTCCATTTATAACATCTTACTATGTGTTGATTCAAAATCAGTTTTACAAACGCTCAAGCAAAATAGCTGCAACAGTCGTAACGATATTGTCTTTGAAATTAAGTATTTAATTCATCGTATTGCTATAAAAGTATTGGTATTGACTTTTGCTGGGTGCCATCTCATTCTGGGCTCTTTTGGAATGAGGTTGCTGATAGAGCTGCTAAACGAGGAGCTTTCAATAACCCTGACACAGTTTCAAATGAGAAATTAGCATTATCAGCAGATGAAATGTACTCCCTGTTAGAAAAATCCACTTGTACTAGTCCATCTGCTTCTAGATCTAAAGTCTTGGCATATAGTAGACCTATAATTAGTTTACTGTACAAAATACGACTGAACTCGTGGAAAGCTAAGTACGCAAAAGTTAATTGCATTTGCAATCTTAAACTGTAAATTCATCACTTACTATTAGAATGCCCAATTTTGCTCGCTAGATACCGAATGAATAATATGGAGTTTTTTCTGAAGTATGATAACACAAGGGACACATTCTGAATGATGAAGAAATTGACATTATCGTAATTGCAAAATTTATTCTATCCACACCTACTGGAAGATTACTTTGAAGTTTTATTTCACTTGTTCTTATTTTTGAAGGGCGGGGAGGGGGGGGTAACTTTTGCATGGTGTCTAAAATCACTATCCTTGTGAACAGACATTAAACTAAATATTCATTCAATTCTAGAAGCTTGCAGAACTGATGCATCCTTCTATCGTCCATACATACGTCATTTGGCAAACAAATGCCACGTAGAACCGATTTTTTTAAGGAAAATGGACCGGACACTTAAGCAAGGCAAAGTCAGTCTGTTTGTAGAAATGAAATGATGATAGAAAACTGATAACTGTCAACAGAGGCTTACAATTAATTACTGTCTGTGAAAATTGTGGCAAAAAAGATCTGGTGAGACACAGTCTCAGAGAACTGGTGAGTGTATGAAAAATGTAAAGGCCCAGAACAGAGCCCTGTGGAACCCTAGACTGTAATACTAAACGAAAAGGTATATCACTCATGGAATGGGCGTGTATGGTTAGAAAAGAAGATAAACTATTCATTATAATGTTCGTGTACGCAGAACCTGTACTATGAAAAGCAGCGTCAAGGCACGCGAATGCATAGAGCAAAGTCAGGAATACAAAAGCTGAGTTGAAGTCGAGAGAGATAAGGGGAAGAGGGATCTGTGGGATGGAATGGAATGAGAGGTCCAGTAGGGAACGAGTGGAAATGTTGTTCTGGACAAACACAGTGAAAAGATTATTTACAATCTTCAGAGAGCAGGTTGTGTACCTTAAACATTCGACTGGAAACTTATAAGAACAGAAAAGATTGGTCACTCGCTAAAAGTTCTGAAACGTGGATTCAGTCCACTGCAGGTTAGTTCAGTTCACCGTCAAAACAGATTTAACTTTTCTCCAGTTGTAAAATACATAGAGACGAGTGGACTGTAATTTTTCCTTTAAAATGAAACATTCCTTTACTGTCAAGTACCATTTTAAAATGGAAAAAAAATCTTCAGAGGATGAAGGATATGTAAAAGTTAAGTAATGCACGCGGAAAACTTTCCTCTCATGTCGGAACAATAACAAAATATATATGGCGATAAATGTATTCTGTTTGCAGTACTGCATGCAGCATAAACAATGTTTTGGCATGCAATTGTCACCCGAGTAACATTGGTCAGGAGGTATGGGCATGTAACTGCACCACAAGAGTCAACATCACGAAACACATTATTTTTTGTCGTTGATTAGATAATGAAAAGTTTTGTTTAAAGCAGCTGAAATAATAACACCAATTTTCATTTAACATGTTTCTAAAACAGATGCAAACGAAACAAAAATGACTGGATTGCAAAGCTTTGTAATATGAAATAAAATCTTTGAGTGTGAAAGTGCTGCTAGAAACAAATCTGAAATATGCCAAATATTCTCAACAGCTATGGTTTATGGAAAGCGAGGAATAAAATGCGTGTGTGTGTGTGTGTGTGTGTGTGTGTGTGTGTGTGTGTGTGTGTGTGTGTGTGTGTGTGTGAGAGAGAGAGAGAGAGAGAGAGAGAGAGAGAGAGAGAGAGAGAGAGAGAGAGAGAGAGAGAGAGACAGCATCGCTGCTGTTTAAAGTAAGTCATTTTTAACGTTTATCTTCTCTCATATTTCCTCCTTTATCTGCTGCGGAGGGAGAAAATGTCTTCCTGGTCATTACATACTGTCATAGAATTGTTACCTGTTTCAGAAAAAAAACAAAACAAAACAAAACAAAACAAAACTTCCTCCCTTTCTTTGCCCTGCAGCAAATCAACGGAAAGACAGAAGATGTCAAACCAGAAGAGCATCGTGGTCGAAGGAAGGACGCACACACGGTAAGTGTATCTTTAACTGGTGCAGCCAATAATGTGTTGAGCAATTTGTTCGGAACTCTTTTTCCCATGCTCGCTAGTAAAGGTCATGTGACCAGTCACAAGGAGAAACCGTAATCAGAGAAATGGCCTTTGGAGCCCCAGTTTCTAAGAAAATGCTTAGACCCACAAGCTTATCTGCAGAGTATCTCAGGTTTCCAGCTATCAAAAATGATAACGATAAGAGAAAATTGCGCGACATTGTGTGTGTGTGTGTGTGTGTGTGTGTGTGTGTGTGTGTGTGTGTGTGTGTGTGTGTGTGTCGAGGAAGGGGGAAGGAGGAGGGGGCGGGCGCGTGCGTGTATGTGTATGCATATATGTGTATGTATGTGTTGTGTGTGTGTGTGTGTGTGTGTGTGTGTGTGTGTGTTGTGTGTGTGTGAGTGTGTGTGTGAATAGTGTGTGTGCGCGCGCGCATGTGTGTGCGTGTATGTGCGTGTGCGACGTGCGCGCACGCGCGTTTGTACGCGTGTGTGTATGCTTTCTATATATGTGTATTTGTGAATTGTGTGCATGCTTGTCTATATGTCTATGTGTGTATAAGTGTGTGTGTGTGTGTGTGTGTGTGTGTGTGTGTGTGTGTGTGTGTGTGTGTGCGTGCGTGCGTGCGTGCGTGCGTGTGTGCGTGCGTGCGTGCGTGCGTGCGTGCGTGTGTGTGTGTGTGTGTGAGTGCATAGTGTGTGTGAGTATCTGTGTGAATAGTGTGTGTGTGTGTGAGAAAGAGAGAGAGAGAGAGAGAGAGAGAGAGAGAGAGAGAGAGAGAGGGAGGAGAGAGAGAGAGAGAGAGAGAGAATGTGTGTGTGTGTGTGTGTGTGTGTGTGTGTGTGTGTGTGTGTGTGTGTGTTTTTTTCATTCATATGTTAAACATGCAAACATATACACTCATAATAGATAAATGTAAACCTATTTTGTACACACTTTCTGATTTCTAATTCTATTGGAACTTGCTTGATCTTGTTCCACAGTTCTGTGTTGGCAATAATATTTGGCCATCTGATGTTCACAATGTTTCGCAGACATCTTGATAAATGGTTGGAGTTTGTGATGTTTGTCTATGTTGTTCGCCACGTTTCAGAACCATACAGAAGGACAGATTTCACATTTGAGTTGAAGATTCTGATCTTGTTGTGGAGTGAGAGGGCAGAGGAAGTCCAGATAGGCCGTAGCGTAGTAAAGGTGTGCCTGGCTTTATTGATGCGGCTCTTAATATCCTCATCTGTACCTCCATCTTTGCTGACCACACTGCCGACTACAACATGAAGACATCACTGAAGATGACAAGTTTTGTTGACAAGTGCCGTGAATTGTGCTGGTTTCGAAAACACATTAACCCTGAAAAGTGTTAAGGTCTCTTGTTTGCGTGTTTGTGATTTTTGAAGAGTAAAGATTAGCTTTAATCCTCACAAAGGAGCTGAAACTTCTCAGAATATACACGCAGACCTCAGATATTTCAATGAAAGAATAATTATGGTTGTGTCCATTTCAAAGGTTATAACATTAGATGGTAAGACGACAAAAACAGCTCAGTTTCCTTGCGTTTCATCGTAATATTTTTCCTATGGAGCATTCTGCTTTCAGTCCGTAATGTCAACATCATCATGAGCCAACAGTACGGCAGATCTGATGGGGTTTACATTCTGCATTTTTACTCGGTTTGACGCAAATACTGGGCGTTTTTTGTTTTTGAATGCCGATTTTGATTTCTCTCTAGAACTGCCAGCTCTCTTGCTGACAGCTGAAGATGCCCTTTAGAGGGTTTTAAGGAGGCAGATTTTTCTGAAACCTCTATAATCACAACTCTTTCTGGACCTGCAGAGCGCATGTGTTTTCACCCCTGAAGGCTTGGGGCAGGACAAGGTTTTGAAGACTGAGCCACATCTGAAGGCGGAGACTGCCAAGCAGGCAGGGACTGGGCAGATACAATGCTTCCAGCCACAGCTACCGACTATGATGTTGATCGTCTCTCTCCGAGCGAAGACTCAACCCGTCTGCATGCCAATGCTAACAGCTGGTGGT
>JADBJO010001593.1:92500-95000 GCA_016801955.1 Conus betulinus | reverse complement strand
GTAGTTAGTTACAGTGCACCAACAGTAATAAAAAAAAAAATTATAGCTATTGAAAGCGATTTGCAGATTGACCAAAATGTGATTCAATGAGTCCTTTTCCCTTGTCAGTATTGCAAGAGCAAACTCATTTCACGAACTTGCATTTTAGAAAAAAAACATTATCACCAATTTATCATCACTCTCTCATCCCCTCATCATACAGAGTCATGGCGAAAAGAAAGTGTGGGAATTGCATTGCCATATCTTTGACAGATCTAGAGCAAAACACTAAATCCTACGGCATGTTGATTTTCTGACAAAGGAAGACATCCATAATGCTTGTCATCAGAAGTGAGCAAATCGCTCTGTCTTTTTGCTGCCTATGACCTCTGCGATAGGGGTCAGGCGAGAAAGGGAAAGGTGGACTTTGGTCTAGAACAAAGTCCGGCAATGGGAGATATAGTGCCTTCTGCACTGAAACAAATTTATAATCCCTGCGAGTGGGGAGAGAGAGAGAGAGTCAAAGGCTGCATATGCAAGACTGCTTTTCAAACGTTTTGCATAAACTAGCTTAGCAAGGACTGGTAGGAAAATAGGATTGACCTAAAAATCCGAATCTTTGATTAAATAAGGCTATTCTAGACTCTCTCTCTCTCTCTCTCTCTCTCTCTCTCTCTCTCTCTCTCTCTCTCTCTCTCTTCCCCCTCCTCCTCCTCGTATTAATTTTCTATCTTAAACAGAAAGAAAAGGCGAAAAAGCCTGCCTTACTTGTATGACACTGTTTTTTTTTTTCTACTTAAATCATGTACCTCAATATGGAACTTTTATGATGAAGAAAAGAGAGTTTCTTACTGAAATGTCATACCAACACACTTTCAAAGCTGATGGAATGACACCAACAAATGAATCGATATAAAACTGATTAGCAACTGACTATACTGTTGCTGTCAAATCTGCAGAAATTCAACCACCGTTATCTGTGCACCTTGTATGAAGTTCGCATCGTGGCACCCATTAATGGCAACCAGGGTTATCAGAATTTTTCAAACGTTCCATTTAAGGGCTTTCTGTTCTATAACATTCTGATCCTATTGCATTGTCCTGGTGTCTGCTCTCCAGACATAAGACTGAAAGGGTGTCAGGCAAGTTTTGGGCAGCCATTTGGCCTTTTGTTCTCTATTTGTCTGTCTTTTTTTCAAACACACACGCACGCACGCACGCACGCACGCACGCACGCACGCACACACACACACACACACACACACACACACACACACACGTGCATATATTTACATAACCACCAATGCCTCCATAGCACCATGCTGTGGACCTTGTTAAGCGTTTGACTCGATGTTGACTAGCTTGTGGCCACAATTATCGTGGCATGTTTTCTACATTACCATATTGACGTGCTTGCTGAAACAGCTATGATGGTACATCTTCTGTTATGATCTTGACCACATTTCTTTATTGCCTTTGACTAAATATACAAACTTCGCTGCAACGACCATGATATCATATTCTCTAAAAGCCCTGAACATATTGACAAGTTTTCTGCAAAAAAACTATGGCACATTTTGTTTACAGCCATTGACCAAATAAGACTTATTCACTGCAACCATTGTAATGACGCATGCCCTGCAATAAGTATAACGCGCGTGTTCTGTATAGCCCTCGTCCACGGAGACTAATACAGCAACTAACGTAACGTTTTGTATACAGCCCCTGACCACATAGACTACTTTACTGCAACAACCATGTTCCCCTATTTTTTTAGCAATATCCACATCAACCCCGGAAAGAGAAGATAATCTACTGACAAAAAGGCACAGTATAATTCATCCAGAAGCCCCTTTTTGTCAAGTGATTATCCTCTTTTAAGGGGGTAATTCCAAAGTTTCATTCGGCCATCTCTCTATTCTGTTAGTATCATTTCTATTCATGATGAGGCAAGTGAAATGTCGTGCAAGAGGAATGCAGACACGTATGGCTAAAACCTGGTGAGACATGGAAAAAGATAGAAGGATACTCGGAAGACTGCAGACCTGCCAAAATTGAATGAATCTCGCACTCATCTATTGATCTGGGTCTGTACCAAAATGCAAGGCAAAAAAGATGTGTTCAGTGTAACATAGGAAGAAACATGTAAGGTCAGTAGGTAAGCTTTTATTTGATGTATATATGTTATATTTCTGAGCAAGTCAGTTCATGAGTGAAAACAAAATTATGTTCTGCCAAGGAAAGTATTGATACGTATGCTCTGGAAGCGTTCCTTTCTACATTATTGATGGAAAAATAAAGGAAACACAAAAGATCAACATTCATGTTTGTGCAGAGATCTAACATCCATGAGATTAAAGTACGTTAGGTTTATCAATTCGTAAGCAATAACTTCACAACGCTCATGATCACACAGAACATTTGAAATGATATTGGCAAACAGATCCTGCATCTGCCCTTTAAACTGGATCTGAACCGTGAAATCACATCGAACGTTCATGCATTTGTCCAGATGCCACAC
>JADBJO010001593.1:85000-87500 GCA_016801955.1 Conus betulinus | reverse complement strand
CAGAAATGACTCAGGAGTTAGAATAACACAGAAACATTGAAGAAAGACAAGAAAGACAAGAGGGTCAGTCCAAATGGAGAGAAATAAAGAAATGAGAGAGAGAGAGAGAGAGAGGGAGGGAGGGAGGGAGGGAGGAAAGGAGAGATATATGTCAAA
The DNA here is from genome assembly GCA_016801955.1 of Conus betulinus. Taxonomy (NCBI): domain Eukaryota; kingdom Metazoa; phylum Mollusca; class Gastropoda; order Neogastropoda; family Conidae; genus Conus; species Conus betulinus. The sequence continues at coordinate 87,344 of JADBJO010001593.1, read as the reverse complement.
GTGTAAAATATTTCAGTGTCAGGCTTTTGCCTTGTAACATGAGCGAGTCACAGTTAACATCAGAGAGAGAGAGAGAGAGAGAGAGAGAGAGAGAGAGAGGAGAGCAAGGTGGCGGGGGAGTTGTGCAGCGAGATGGTGAGGGCTTACGTGTGTGTTGGGGGGGGGGAGGGGGGTAAGGATGGGGGTGGGGGTGGGCGTGCACTCAGACATGGACTGAGCAGGCCAGTGTGCTGGCTGACCGCTGGGTAAAGACGATCAATGTGACATGGCTCCACACACAGCGTGTGCCCCAGATACCTTCAGGAGTGCGTGTTCGAAGCACGAAAGCTAACTGCACGTGTGCAACCCGTGCCCTCAGACCGTTTCTTCTGGCCTTTGGAGATTACTTCACACGTCACCTGTGGACTGCTAACTCCCCTAACCCCACTCCTTTGGGGGTTTCCCTTCTTTTTGTACTCCCAGTTATTATAGAACAGGGAGTACTTTACAATGGGAACGAAGAAATGCTGTGTGTGTGTGCGTGTGTGTGTGTGTGTGTCCTCCATGTCAAAAAGTGTTCCACTCGCTCCAGACAAAACTACTGAACCGATCTTTCTCAAAATTTGTAGGTATGTTCATTATGGGTCAGGAATGATGCCTGATGTTTTATTTTAGCGTTATAGCCGTTACTAATGGCTATAACGGCCCATAACGTTTTTTCTTCTTTATGGAATATCTCGGAATGTACTTAACCGATCTTCCTGAAAATGTGTAGGTATGTTTATTATGGGTCACGTATAATGCCCGATGTTCGTTGAACCGTTATATCCGTTACTACGACTATAACGGCCCATAACGGTTTTTTCTTCTTTATGGAATATTTCAGAAAGTACTCGGCCGATCTTTCTGCAAATTTGTAGGTATGTTCATTATGGGTCACGAATGATGTCTGATGTATTGTTTTACTATTATAGCCGGTACTAACGGCTTTAACGGCCCATAACGGTTTTTCTTCTTTATGGGATATCTCAGCAAACACATGGCCGATCTTTCTGTAAATGTGTAGGTATGTTCATTATGTGTCACGGATGATGCCCGATGTTTTATTTTACCGTCATAGCCGTTAGTAACGGCTAAAACGGTCCATAACGGTTTTTCTTCTTTTTATTGAAAGTCTCAGAAAGTACTAGGCCGATCTTTCTGCAAATTTGTAGGTATGTTCATATGGGTCACAGATGATGGTCAATGTTTACGAGAATAGCCGTTACTAACGTTAGGCTATAACGCCCCCAAACGGTTTTCCCTCTTTAATGAATACCTCATGCGTACCCAAGATAAACTGGGAGTACGTTTATACGCTTTGCATCTTGCTCTTTCTTTCCTTGTTTCGTCGAGGCACATGACTGGGCCTGACGAAACATAAGGGTGATGCTTGATGGGGGTGCGAATAATCAGAACATTCAGAGATACAGAGAGGAGAACAAGAGGCATAAAGACAGCCACCACCACCGCTCCCCAACACACATACACACACACACTCACTCTCTCTCTCTCTCTCTCTCTCTCTCTCTCTCTCTCTCTCTCTCTCTCTCTCTCAACAGTCGTGGTAGCTGTAATAAGAAACATAACTGATTTATGGACATGTTCGTTGGTTCAGTAGGTTTTTCTAAAACTCCAAATGGGATAACTCTGTGATCAGACGAATTTTACCTGATGTGCTCTGCCTTCCTCTGCCACTTTACCAAGCCTTCTCATCCCGCCGACACCCCCCCCCCCCCCCCCCCCTCCTCTGTATTCATGCAGTTTGGTTAACTTAAGACATTTGCCTGCTTAATTAAAAAATCTTCCAAAACAAAATCAAGATTTTTCAAGATTTTTCAAATTATGGATACAATGTTGTGTCCTGAATACCATCTACATTTCTTAGACCACTTCCATGAATACAAACTGCCAACTCGCGTAGGATGTCAGTGGCCTGCTTGTGGTATCGTGTGTGGGTTAGTGGGAGCAATAAGCTGCTAAGAAACCTATTTCCTTGTAAATAAGAAGGGATAAGAAAAGGCTGCAGTTTTCTTCGCCTGGGGACAGGAAAGGGAGCCACAAAAGCCACTGATCTCGTTCTTCTGGAATGACAGCTGTATAATGTACATGGAAAAGACAGCACTGATGCCATTTTGTTTGTGGTGATCCTGACCGTGTTCCCCTTGTTTTTCGTAAATTATCGTGAAGGGGAGAGAGAGAGAGAGAGAGAGAGAGAGAGAGAGAGAGAGAGAGAGAGAGAGAGAGAGAGAATTTTAAATGAAGAAACTTCACTCGCTCTGAACACATGGCGCGCGCGCGCGCACGCACACACACACACACACAC
>JADBJO010001593.1:50000-82500 GCA_016801955.1 Conus betulinus | reverse complement strand
TTATATTACTCTACTTCCTAGCTTAACCAAACCATACCAAACCCATGTTTTAGTAAGAGTTTTTTTCATCCTAGTCACCCAGCTGCTTTACCCTGTTTTATATTGTGTTATAGTAACTCAAAAGTGTGTCAATGGTAGTTTTAGTAGCCTTAACCAATATCGTATACACTTTATCTGTGTTTTTATACAGAATGGGTATACACCTGACTCTCAGTATACCATTTCGTTTGAGGAACGCAATGGGACATTCATAAAGTGTTTATCTGTAAACGTATGAATTTAGCCCATGAGGCAGTCATCAGATGAAACCACAAGCGTCTGACGTGTGTGTGTGTGGACAGGTTCAGTTTGTGCATAAAGATGTTACCAGAATTTAGACAGTTCAGTTGATTTAATTTCCCCAGTGATCTTAGTATCTGTATTACTGCTTTTCTCCTTTTCTGATATAATTCCATGCAAAAACTTACATTAGTTGTAAACATCATTCGTTTATATCTGTAACTTTGTTTTACTTTTACTTCTGTTCCTCTATTCTACTATTTTTCATGTCAGGAAAAATTACCATCCATCCTGATGACCACGACATTTTTATTTGAAAATTAATAATTAGTTGCAATCTCTTTTCTTTTTCAGAATTTTAAGCTGGTTTTGAAGAATAATAAATATGTCAGAAAACACAGAGATGTCTTCCGCGAATAACATTAAGAAAAAAATTAATGGTGACAGCGTTCTGCTCCTTTTGCTAATTTCCATAGCCAACTTGTTATGCCCCTTTCGCTAATTTGGTTTGCTAACCTGTTGATAGAATTAAAAACATCCTTGGCTGACACCTTGAGGGCATTAATTATTGTTCAATTCGTACCGTTACCACAAACGCATGAGAATACTGAATCATGAATTCCTTAAGCTTTGTATATTTTCCTCTTATTTCTTCTTTTCTTAAAACGTTCCCTAGGATATTTCTGTTAACAGTATTAAAAGCTTTCCTGAAGTCTGCAAAAGCTCATGCGTTTGAGAGAGAGAGAGAGAGAGAGAGAGAGAGAGAGAGAGAGAGAGAGAGAGAGAGAGAGGAGGAGCGTGTCTGTGTGGAACGTGACTTTCACAGCCTGAGTATGGTGGGATACGTGGCGTTGTTAATGACAGCCTCTGTCATTTACGGGCGGAAAATGTTTAATAGCATTAAGTGATGTAAAAGTTTTCGGAAATTACTTAGCAGATGATCGGCACATCATTTTCTGTGCATCAACATTGACATAAACGCAACAAAGCAGAGCAGAACAACTAAAAGTTGATATAATAATCATTCAATGAAGACGTCAAACATAAACTGAGCATCTTCTGGCTTTACCTCAAGAGTCAGCTAGGTTCCTATTCGCAACATGCTTAAAGCTGAACAGCAAGCTGCCTGTCTGCACACTGTGAGGATCACTGGTTATTTCTTAGGCATGCTCTGCTTTGCTTCCCATTTGTAACAGAAGCCGTCAGCAGCACCACGAAAGTATGAAGGACTTCATTGTTGGCCTGTCGTTTATCCTTTGAAGTTCTTGTTTTAATTTTCTTTGTGTTACCCCCCCCCCCCCCCCCCCCCCCCCTTCCCTCCTTCACGTTATTTTTAAACAGCGCTTCTTCGTCTTTTTACAGACCCGTTTCTGTAGCTCAGATTTCCAGAGGTCTCTTAGAAGCAACTTCCTTCCCTGTAGAAAGAAGTTCCTTCTGCATAACCTCTCAGTTTTCTTTCATGCAGCGCATATGAATGTGCGTGTTATCCCATCAGACCCCCAATCTGCCCCTTCCCCATCTCCATGCACATACAAGCACAGACAGACACTACGTTCATACATACATACAAACATTCTCGCACACGAACACACATGCACACACACGACCGCACACACACACACACACACACACACACACACACACACACACACACACACACACACACACGCACGCACGCACGCACGCACACACACAGGCTTGCACACGTACACGCACACGATATCCGCACGCTAGCGTTTGCATATACATACGAACATAAGAGGATACAACAAAAGCGCTGCAAGTGGGGTTTTCCATCTATATCTTCGGCCCCAAATCTAAATGGCGAACATGTGGATGGGAAAGTGATGAGAGAGAGAGAGAGAGAGAGAGAGAGAGAGAGAGAGAGAGAGAGAGAGAGAGAGAGAGAGTGGGGGGGGGGGGGAGGATATGCGATAAAAAGGGCAGACAAAGGAAATTTAGCCTGGAACGGTAATTAGCCCCCTATTTTCTCAAACCATAGGCCTACCCTGTCTCCCTTCGGTTCTTCGAAAATCATGCACGTGTGTGCTGCCATTTTTGTGTACCCAAAAGTCTTCAATACCACACACCTGCTTTGGTATCAAAGTAAATTTAAAAGCAAATTGCAAAATGATATGTGGTATAAACATGCTCTGAAAATCACGATGACGAAAAACCTTAGCAAAAACGAACTTCTCGAAAGCAAACGGGAAGTCATTAAAGAAAAAGCCCAAAGAATATTCACAGGACAGGTAAAGAAGCGGCCGGCCATTCACACATTTGCACATATCCAGACTTAAAGTGGCGGGCATCACCTCTTCTAGCAGTTGACTGCATGTACAGGATTTTGGTCCGCGCCCTTAACTGGATTTCAGGGAAATGTGATGGCGAACCTTGAATAAGGTGTTATTTACGACGTGGACAACCATCACCCCCTCCCCCGCCCACCTGTCCCCACACCTGGTTTACTGTCTGAGTCAATCACTGCCTGCCCTTTTCCTTTTGCCTGTGGTAGGCAGCGTTTTGTGCCAGCAATATCAGAAGTGTGTCATTCACTTATTTATTTATTCATACACTGTTTCTGTTTCTTCTTTCCTTCAACTCTTATCCATTTTTTCTTTGTTCAATTCATTTCTTTGTAAATCATTTTTCTTTGCTTCCTTTCCCTTTTTTGAGGCAGATACGGGCGAGATGTTTACGAACATAAGCAGTAGCCGCAGTAGTGGGTTTTGTAAAGGAAGGGAGTACGACGAATTTCTCTTGCCAAACCATGCTCGTGAAATTTATGATAATCATGTGAACAGCGCTCGGTCGTAGCATGCGTATTATTTTTGATCCTGTTCGCTAGCCTGTATCTAGCATTCAAGAATAAAATGCTTGGGACGGCTTCATCTTATTTTACAATGGCACACTGGACATATGACATAATTATGGCTGGCAACAGAACGACACATTTGCTGGTAGTACGACCTCTCCTGACAGTTATCCAGCGCTGTAAGTTTATGTGGTGCAGGGAAGTATCTCGTGTTAACACCCTGTCCACTGTGGGGGTGGGGGTAGTCGTGGGGTATGGAGGGGGGGGGGGGGTAGTACGCCTCAAGAGCAGGAAGAAGAAAGTGACAGGGTGTTACAGATCACCAACTGGGAAAATATCCATCACCGCACATCTATGTCCTTCAGTCATGGAAAAATAACAAATAGAAAACGGCGTGCAGTGTGTGTGTGTGTGTGTGTGTGTGTGTGTGTGTGTGTGTGTGTGTGTGTGTGTGTGTGTGTGTGTGTGTGTGTGTGTGTGTGTGTGTGTGTGTGTGTGTGTGTGTGTGTGTGTGTGCATATATGTATGTACGTACGTATGTATGTATGTATGTATGTATGGATGTGTGTGTATGTATGTATGCATGTATATATATATATATATATATATATATATATATGCATTTTGTATATTAGCTATACACACCCTTTTTTGGCTTTGAAACAGAATCTAGATTTACTGGCAACATTTGTTCCTTTTATGCATTCTTTAAAAACACTGCCTGGGGAGGTGGGATGGGTGCAGAAGTGGAGGGGTGGGAGGCGGCAAGCTCATCGTCCTACCTATTTCCCCCTTCCCTCGGGAAGTCGTCTGGGTCGTTTGAAATGTGCTCGGAGAACTGATCAGTGAAACCCAACATTGACAGATGTCCCCTCTACTGGCAAAGTGCACCACCTCAGTTTTTCTGAAGAAGGCTCTTCCCTCCCTCGATGGCACTGAAAATTTATTTCCACCCCTACCCACAAGCTTTTTTTCTTGTTTTTTTTTGCATACATCTCTCTCTCTCTCTCTCTCTCTCTCTCTCTCTCTCTCTCTCTCTCTCTCTCAGAGAGAGTTCTCACTAAAACATCGTATCTACACACTTCCAAGGCTGAAGGAGCGACTTTACCAGCAGAATTAACATTAAGGAGACTAGCAACTGATTTGTTGTTGCTGTTGTTGTCATATTCATAGAAATTCAACCATCGTCATCTATGCATCTTGTATACAGTCAATGTTTGCATCAGGCGTGCAGCTGGGTTATCGGTATTCTCAGAGTTTGCATCTCACATCTGACTGCTCTATAACATATTGATCCTATTGCACTGTCACTGTTTCTGCTCTCCATACAGAAGACTGAAACAGGGTGAGGTAAGTTTGGGAGTAGCCATTTAACCTTTTGTTCTCATACAATGACTGAAACCTATCTATTGTCAGATTAACTCGTGGTTGTTCTCTCTCTCTCTCTCTCTCTCTCTCTCTCTCTCTCTCTCTCTCACACACACACACACACACACACACACACACACACACACACACACACACACACACACACACACACACACACACACACATGTACAAACGCACAAATACCACCACCTCTATTTCCACATGCACTGGACAATCTTAAGATGTTAATTTGACCTATGGAACGGAGGAGTAACTTCCACGTTCTTTTTGAAACAAGGAAAACATGCAATGTGAACATTCAGATTACGAGACTGTTTTGGTATCCATGAAAATGTGCAACAACTTTACGAATTTTGATGAGAAATTACTTCACCGGAAAAAAAGGGACAAACAAATCACAAGACAAAACACGACGCGTTTCGACCTCTTTAGTCTTTTTCAGGCAAGGTAAGCAACATGCGGGACAATGAAGGCGAAGAACGAGATTTTTTTGCATCCAATTTGTGGAGATACGTTTTTGCTCATTCTTCGTTTGCATTGTCCTGAAAGTTGTTCATCTTGCCTGAAGACCAAAGAGACTGCAACGCATTGTGTTTCGTCTTGTATTTTGTTTGTCCCTTTTGTCCTGCGGAATGATTACAATATCTCTTCTAAATTACTTTCAATTTCCACCTGTAGTCACCTCACTCTGAGACTACTAATCTTTGGTTGTCACACCACACAGAATTATGGACTGTCGTGTCTATTTGACGCCAAGAGCACAGACACAATCAGCCGTGTCTCCCTGATCAGTCCGATTCGGCGGACGAAAGACCTAGTAGCAGGCAATACGAATAGATCTCTGCCTTTAAGAGGAATAACGATGGTTTTCTTATTCAGCTACTGAAGGGTTTTCTTATTTATAATATATATTTTTAATTTTATGTTCCCATTTTCTTCATCTTCAACCCGCCTTATTTTTAAAGTTCAATTCTTTGCCAAGTCATTACTATAACGACCAAAGAATTGTTAGCCTGCACTTGTTTTCCCCCCCCATACTTAATTGTTCAGCAGTCTATGGCTGTCAATTCATAAGCAGATACTTCGCAATGGTCATGTTATGTGGAACATTGGTAATGATCTTGCAAACCGATCCTTGATCCGTCCTGTAATACAGATCCACACCATGAATCCACAAACAAACTCTGATGGGTTTTATCCAAGATCCACATTTCACTCTTCTACCAAGTTTCCTTAAAATCGTTTCAGTGATGCTTTTGTACAATCTTAGCAACAGACAGACAAAAACCCATGGACACGGGTGAAACCAGAGCCTGCATGGAGGAGGCAGAAAGCATGTGTAAGCCGTATCTGCGTGGAGTGGCAGGAAGGAACGAATGGGGAGGGAACAAGACAGACACACGACATTTTTTCATCACGATCTTGTCTTTTCCACTCAATCAGCCCAGTGTGCACCAATCACAAGCGCGGAAACTCTCTCTTGTGAAAAAGCTCCCGACGAACGCTTCTCTCTGAATTCACACCCCTGAGGCAGCTTTTCTTTGTTGAGTTCTTCCCCTTGATTGGTCACGTGATCTCATTGGGGGTGGTTGGGGTGGGGTTGGGTAGGCGTGGGGTGGGAAGAAGTGGGTGTGGGGGATAAAAGAAGAGAAGAGAACCAAAAATAGGAAAGGGAAAGTTGCTGCAGCTTAGATGGATGCACTTATCGCGTTGCGGCGTGTGTGCGTCTTTCCTGTGACCGCGAAACTTTTCAGTTTTGTTGTCGTATGACTGACCTGCTGATAAGCTTCAGGGCAAAGAAGAGGCAATGTGCCGTGAAACACCGAGCTGTGCAATGGTCAGGGAAACATTTTTGTTTTCGAGGGTGGAAGGTAATATGCCATAGAAGAAGAAATTAAACAAAAAAAAAAAAAAGAAGAAGAAATGATCGACGCTGAATAAAGTTAGCACAAATCCTTTACTTATTCTTTTTAATTCTCACCTTACCTTTTATAGGCTACTTTGAAACTGTGTTTTTGATATACAGAAGTGAAGGTGGGGTGGGGAGGTACTAGTACATGCCTTCTGTATGGGCAAAAGAAACGAAATTCTCTCTCTCTTTCTTTCTTTTTTTTTTCTTTTTTCTTTCCTTGTTTACTCAACCTCACCCACTTATTGGAGCATATACAGAACTGGATATATCAGTATGTCAGACTGTTGTAACACAAACTGGCGCATGATTAAAAATCGTGTGCTTAAACATACATGCCTGGTTTATGTTTTCTGCTGCAGAGTCTATGGATTTTGTAATTGTTGGTGTCCACAAGTATCAGGGATTGGGCTGTTCTGTCTGTTAGATGCAAGTGTTTATGTTTGTCTTTGTTTATTTTGTCCCAGTAGCTGCGACTGTTTGCAGACGTCCGTTTCTTTGCTAGTTAGAATAATGGGCATCGTTCTTGCAGAGATCTCGGGAGAGTTGTTTTCTTACGATGTCGCACATGAATAGAAATATCTGCATCAAAACTTAGATCAGCATGTATGATTTAATGATGACTAAATCTACTATGAATTTTACACACCACGAGAGCAGCTGCAAGCGTATACACCCTAAATCATAAGTGCCCAGGTCTACTATACGGGTATCGTACACTATTCTGACTCTAATTTTGTGTATGTCTTTTTCTTTACATGTTGGTCTGAAAATGAGCGCGAGTATATATGCATATGTGAATGGATATGTGTGTAGGTTAAAATAAGGCCAAAGCCCCATATGAACGAGGGGCGGTAACAATGTTTAACATGTATCATCATGCAATTTCAAGCAGAATCATAGTCCATTACAAGCATGTTTTTTGTTTTTTTTTTTACCACGAATCATGAAAGAAGAGTTTGCTGAAAGGCTTTATGCAAATACAATGCTAATTTACGTACTATTCTTTCATCTTTCGATGACATAAGTAGACAAAATCGAAATAAACATGGATTCATATAAAATTTTGCTGGAATATATTTCACTCGTAGATAATTCAGAAAAGAACATGTTAGAACAAAATGAAGCTCGTCCTCATTAGACTCCTTACACAATGGACACACTAACTCATTACCATATATAGTTTTAAAGCGATACACATGTGCATTAATTTCAGATATGCCAAATCTAAATTTAGTGACAAGAAACCGCAAATATATATCCAAATCAAATGAAAGATATGTCTTCACCAGATGACCAGAGGTATAGCTTCTATACATTTTTAAATCTTTCACTTGCTTTTATATGACTTTCCCAGTCCTGCCATCTGCAGTCAATTAATCTCTGGCGTAGAGTTTGTACACAATAAATTTTCTTGACCAACACCTTGGCACTCCCACACATAACCAAAACCAAATTCATAAAGAAAATAATCGAATGTTTGATACCCAGTTGTTTTTCCTTTTGAGTCCAAGTCGTATAACATGGTGTAAGATTTCCTTGGTAGTCGATCAATGCTCATTTTTAATAATTTGAACCAGTAACGAATGCACCTAATTGCCGCATTTATGTACAGTGGGTACCTGTTTGTTTTCTCCATACACTAAATCATTTGGAGTTCTTACATGCACTCCCAAAAACTTTTTAAGGCCAAATAAGTGGACTGACTCGCAATGCATTCTGATTTTTCTGTCCAGTCCCCACAGCTCTGATCCATATAGTGCAATCGGTTGTATGTAAATATCGAAAATCTTGACAAAAAGTTCTAAAGAATTGTTATTCAAAAGGTATAGCTTTCTCAAAAATATATAACAAACGATTCTTTGCTCTTCCAGAAAGATCTCTACAAGCGGCTACAAAGCTTAAACGAGTTGAGAAAAAGATTCCAAGATACTTGTAGACATTAACTACTGGCATGGCAATATCATTGTATACCCATCTTTCCCTGGCTGACAAGTGGCCCCCTTTCCTAAAAACTATTACATTACTTTTATCATGTTTACCTTCAATTGAAGCTGGTCAGCAGCTGAAGTCATCAAACTATTTAGTTGTGTTTGCAAACCAATAACCGTTTCAGATAGTAAAACTATATCGTCAGCAAACAATAAGATAAACAGTTCCATATAATCTACAGTAAACCTAGCACCATGTCTTCCGTTATTTATTACTTCTAGTGCTAACTCGTTTATAAATAAAGAGAACAAAAATAGGGCTGCAAACGTCACCTTGTTTTACACCTCTAGTACAATTTATATAATCTGTGAGTTTTGCACCACATCGAATTCTTGTTTTGACAACATTATACATGCTTCTAACACATTTAAAGAGTCTTCCCGTAATCCCGTTTTTTGAATAGGACAGGCCATAATAAATCTCTGTTGATTGAATCAAAAACGCCTTTTCAAAGTCAATAAATGCTACGTACAATTTGCGATTGAGGGAAAATGTTTCTGGATTAGGGCCATAAGAGTAAACACATGATCAATAGTTGAATATCCATGTTTAAAACCTGCTTGGTATTCACCAGTTATATTATTTTCCTCCACATACTCTTGTAGCCTTTGATTGATAATGGCGCTGAATACTTTACTACATATATCTGACAGAGAGACACCTCTATAATTATTGGTATTATTTACATTACCCTTCTTATAAAGTGGAAGGGTCACAGACTCACACCAGCTTTCAGGAAAAAATACCCCTTTCAAATAATACATTAAAGAATTTCACACAAAAAATCAACAACTTTTTCACAAGGAGTTTTCAAAAACTCTCCGATTATTCCATCAGGCCCAGCAGCTTTTCGTTTTTTTTTTAACTTTTCTAAGCGCTAACAGAACTTCTTCACGAGAAATTGGGCGATTCATATATTCGTTATCAACTTCCGGAAAGTTATCACTACCACTACATGATAAACCTTTATCCAACAAAACTTTGAAGTGCTGAAACCACTTATCTAAAGATATGTTATTTTTTGGTTGTTTCTTTTTTTTTTTAACGAAATATTGGACATACACGTCCAAAATTCTTTTTTTTGTTATTAATTGAAGCCAATAATTTGTCTAGTGTATTCCTATTGAATTGTTTTTTTTTCATTTCTAAAAGCTTTTTGTATTCTCTTCTAGCCTTTGTGTATCTATTACTGTCTTCTTTAAGTTTATCTCCCCTGACATCATTTCCGACAACAGAATCATATTGCTTTGATCTTCGAAATGTTCTTAGTAATCTGCGCAGCTGAGTTCTATTGCTTTTGCAGTCTTCATCAAACCAACCCTGCTTACGACTGTTCAAATCCAAATTCATAGTTTTCTTCATGCATGCAGCACACTCTTGAATACATTTATTAAAACACATCCAGTGCATCATTAATGTTCACGTCGATAAGTTCAAGGGCAGCTTGTAATTTATCGTGGACTTCTTTCTCGCACAGATTCCTGTAAAATATACTACTGTATTCGTCACACCACACAAATTTTTGAATCACATGCACACCATCGCTATCTTCGGTCTTATATACATTATCATGGCAAAAAACATGCAGTATTCAATGGGAAAATGATCAGATTCGAATCGTTCAGCAACAATCAATTCAGACACCTCAAACAATAAGTCGTAAAGATTACTGGACATAATAAAATAGTCATTCACACTGCTCCCGTTTTCACATGTATATGTATAACAACCTTGCTGGTCGCCATTACATAATCCATTTAATATAATCAGATCCAACGCAGTGCACATATTTAACAAAGATTTGCCGTAGCTATTAACACATTCATCTTGAGAATGCCGGTCACCAATAACCGAATGACTTTTAAATAGAACATTGTCATTGTCATAAACAGGGCGAAATGGAGAAATATTCGAGATTCTGCTGTTCAGATCACCGCATAGAATGATATAAGCATCTTCCATCTGTATCAACAAGTCTGTCAAGCACTCTTCAAGCATAATTATTCCACTGTCATAATTAAAGTGTGAATAGAAAGGAGACCCCTCCGGTGGAACATAAGCACATACATAAAGTACATCATTCAGACATCCAAACAACCGTTTATCAATAACAAACGCACATATATTTTCATAGTTGATATCTAAATAACACACGAACGGAGCAAATTCATCCTTATAAGACATATAATTCCACCCGATCTCCTCCCTTGTTTGGTGAACTTTACAGCAGGTTTATAATATATCTGAAATCCAGGAAATAAATCAGGGTCACAGTTATCTTCAAAAGTCTCAAGAAGACAAATAAAATCAAAAGATGTAATGTATGAAAAGAAATCATGAAATATAAACTTAGAGCGCAAGCCATTCACATTCCATGATAAGAACTTAAGAGAAAAACGATTTTATATCAGCATCAAAACGCAAAGCTTTATTTACAGAAGTGGAGATATCGTCCTTCATATTTACCACAAGATAGATTTCCATATTCTCCCCCCCCCAAGTTTATTGGAATGCTAGGATTGTCACATGAAAACAAGGGATGACTGTCGGTTTCAAACCCAACCGGACCAACCAGTTCCAAATCCCCACGTGCACATGTGTGGTCGTCGACGGGCTGTGTGAAATCAGCTTTGGGATTCCGGTGTAAGTGCTTTATTTGTACCCGTCTCAAATTCAATCCCAGAAACATTCGTCTGAATATCGGGCCGGCCGTTTTCCTATTTTATTTCTCTAAGTGAATCATGCACATCAAGCCCATACTTTTTACCATTAATAAATAGATGATCATACACCATGCGTACCTGTTTGCCCTCAGCCTTAGCTTTTTTCAGGTGTGGGCCCAATTTACGCCTGATGTCACGTACGCCTCGAGAGAAATCCTCCCCAACAAACACGTTTGTTCCCTTCAGTTTTTGCTTCGCTTTTATATTTTCATTTTTTTTTGCTTATAAAAGGAACATCGAGCGATAATTGGGGAATCGGATCTGGAGCTCAGTCGATGTACACGATCAAATTCGATAGAATCAGTAATATCAAGCTTGTCTGTGATCAAATCCTGGACCAAACCCTCACATTCTTCACTAGTTTCCCCTTCCCTTTTCTCCATACCATAAAAAATCAGGTTATTTCTTCTAGACCTGCCCTCTAAATCGTCACATTTTCTTTCTAGGTCATCCACTTTTAGAGGTCAGATCACTGTTCTTTTGTTGCAGCAAGTCATTCTCACGACGAAGATCGTCTACCTCGTCCCTCAGTCCACTCACAAGATCCCGGAGAGCACCATGATCCTGTCGTAAGAGAGACAGTTCCTCTTTTCACATTGTCCAGCTTGCCGTTAACAGAGCTCTCCATATCATTTAGTTTTGACATCAGGTCGGCCATTGAAGGTTCCTTTCCCGGTCGTGGGTGGTATATGATGAAAGACGGGTCTGTCGTCCGGAACCAGAAGAGCCGGAGACATTTGTATCTGGATTAGGGCCGGGGTTCGATTCAACATCACCACAGCGCAGGAGCAGTACACCATCACCATGACGTTTAAAACAAATTGTCCCCCCCAGAACAGAAGGACGAGGGTTAGTCCAAACAGAACACCGGTTCGCCGTGAACGAACTGTCAACATGGAGATACGCATCGACTGCTTAACAATACATCTTTTCCACATAAACGATTGGAATATTGGCAAAAAGGAACCACATGTTGATCTGAAAACCAGCGGGGCGAAAGGCATGACACCACAGCAAATAGTCTGTCAAGTTTCGGCACAATACACATTTACAATCCAGAGAAATTCCCTAAAACGTAGAGACAACGTAACACACACCTCCAACCTTTCTGCACTTACAAAGCGCCCCAGTGTGTTTGTGTACACTGACGTTTGCGCGTGGGCGTACGTGAATGTGTGTGCGTGTGTGTGTGTGTGTGTGTGTGTGTGTGTGTACGTGTGTTTGAGAGAGAGAGAGAGGGGGGGGGGGGGATTGTGGATAAAATGGAGCTGGGGAAGGGGGTGAAGACTACAGTGAAAAAGAAACAAAGGCACAAATAAAGAACATGTTAGGAAGGGTTCAGGTCTATGAACAAGTCAAGATTATGATAAGGTAAGAGAATTAAAAATCGCTTTCACAGCATGACAATTAATATCATCATAATAGGGATCTGCATTCGACCTGTTAACATGCATACATTTACATAATTAGTGTTTTGAGCATCAAGAGAGATTGAGAGATAGAGAGAGGGGAAGAAGAACACAGAGAGAGAGAGAGAGAGAGAGAGAGAGAGAGAGAGAGAGAGGGAGAAAGAGAATGAGAGCGAGAGAGAGAGAGAGACAGAGACAGAGAAGACAGACAGACGAGACACCCAGACGGACAGACAGGCAAAGAGAAACAGGCATTTAAAGATAGGCTGGATATCCAGAAACGTACTATACATACAAGTGATAATCAGCTCTGTTACATAATTTTATTCAGTAGACCCCACCCCCCACCCCCCTCCCGGTGATTAGCTACTTTTAGTCGTTATATACAGTGGCAGATATTTATACAGTGTTCCCCCACTATACATTTAAACAACACGTAAATAAGTCATATCGGGGTGTTGGTACTGTCAATTTGTGTCAAAGGATTGGGAAATGCCTAAGAAAAAAAAGCTGAGTATTTCAACAGATGTCTTTAGGCTTCATTATTGCTTCACTATGCTTCAGTTGTAACTTTGAAATTCAGTATGTCAGTTTTTTTTTCTATTATTGCAAACGGTCTAAGATCCTGAATATAGAAGATTTTGTGTAAATTAACAAGAGGTTTTAAGGTATTTCTACATGAAGAATCCGATAAAATTGACGCAAACCTGATAACACACACACACACACACACACACACACACACACACACACACACACATATATATATATATATATATATATATATATGGATGGAAAGAGAGAGAGAGAGAGAGAGAGAGAGAGAGAGAGAGAGAGAGAGAGAGAGAGAGACAATGAAAAAGCAAAAAAAGCAAGTTTTCCTTTTTTTTCCAACGTTTCGGCTCTGGGCATTCCTCGGGGACTTCTTTATTAGGTACTACTGGAAAATCAAAACAATCCTTAACTGTCTTTCTTCGATTAATATATACATACATACATACATATATATATATATATATATATATATATATATATATATATATATATATATATATATAACTGTTGTTTTGGCATTGAGGCTGAGAAAATGTTTTATCATTGGCGGTTGGATTTTTAAAAACAAGAAATTTTTATTTAACATGACAATATGGTAAGACCATGATGAATTACTATCAACTAAATCCCTAGTGCTTTGTGAGATTTTGATTCCTATAATCTTCCGCTTGAAATGTGAAAAGGAAACGATGTCGGAGACTGGTTTTGCCATTTATGTCTTGTCAAGCGCATTTTTGTTGTTTTTTTTTTAGCTGGATACAGAGACACAAGATTAAGCTCAGCCCATGTTGCAGGCTGACAGAGACAGTCCCTGGACTTCACTGGACAGAATCCCCCAAAAGTGGTTGTTAGAATGAATTGAACTACCATGAACAAAACGTTCATATGTACCTTCAATGAACAATGGCAAACCGTTTAAGTAAAAGGAAAACAGTGTAGGGCCTAGACCTGAACCTTATGGAACACTATGGTTTATTTGAAGAAAATCAGATTGACGGGGACAGTTATGTATGAACTGACTGTTTTCTGACAAAATAACACAGAGAGAGAGAGGGGGGGGGGGGGGGGGGGGGGGGGGGGAGAGAGGAGAGAGAGAGAGAGAGAGAGAAGAGAGAGAGAGCCAATCTAAGAAAAAAAACCCACCTGAGGCCAGTGCGTTGCTGACTGCTGTGGAAGGACGATCCACTGTGACATGGCCCCACTCGACGTGTGGCCACAGACACCTTCAGCTGTGTGCACGAGGCGCGAAAAAAGCAAATTGCACGTTGTGATCCTGCCTTCGACGAGGAAAACGTGCAGTGGGGCTGCTTCTCCTGGGTCTGGGAAATTAGTTCGCAAGTCATCTCTTGATTGGTACCTCCTCCGTGCCCTGTTTACGTATTTCCCCGTACAACCATTGTATTACCTTGAAACACGTGACAGTGATGGGGGGTGAAGCTGAGTTTGGTGTGCGGTGGGAGTGGTGTTAAATACAGAGAGAGAGAGAGAGAGAGAGAGAGAGAGAGAGAGAGAGAGAATCTTTGAAGCAGAATAAAACATAATCAACCTTTTCTTTGACTAGAAGCCAGATCCAGCAGGGCCGTATTTTGTGCAGATCGATTTGATTTGAAACTGTTTCTGCACTTCCGGAAACTTCGGAGTTTGAGAACAGACATGTTTGACAGACAATGAGAAGAAAGTTTAGAAATCCACTGCCTCTTAAGAATATTAATAGTGGACACATTTATGCAGCATAGTTAAGAAAAAAAGGGGGTACAGCAGACAAACATCTAGCTGGAACCTAAATGGTTAGTAATAAGCCGAATCTAGATATTGCAATCCGTGCACAGCAGCAGTTGCAGTGAAACAGTCAAACAGGAATTACTTGTGTGCAGTTAAGGCAATATCGCTCTTCTCATTGCTCCGCAGCTGAAGCTTATTATTTATCATTCATGCCTTTATGTTGGAAATACAGGATTACTACAATAAGAAAAGCACTACAATGACACACACACACACACACACACACACACACACACACACACACACACACACACACACACACACACAAACGCAAACGCAAACAACAACAACAACCACAACAAAACCCGAAGCAAAAACAAACAAAAACTCATATTCTTTGAACATATTTCAGCGTTGGTTCCAAGAAACTGACTAAGATTAACAACAATGACTGGCTGTCATAATGTGTTCTTGAATTATATCCAACAGAGGGTAATTAATTTGTCTTTGATCCAAGCTGGAGATATACAACTTCAAAAAAAGTCTCAAAAGTTCCAAAATGGAGGTGTATGCTTCGACTCAGATACAATCAATTTCTAACTCTCTACCAAACTAGAACCACGACGTAGCATAGCAAATCAAAATGAAATCTTGGTCTCAAAAGTTATGATGAATAGTAGCAGGAAATCATATCATTTATACGAGAACTTTCAAAAAGCTTTCAGAACTAGTATATACTTCCCTCCACCATGTCTTGTGACTCGTTTTGTCCACGTTTCTCTGGGCGGTTCGCCAACATTAATTTAAGATTTCCCTCCAGCATATAAACGTCATTAGGTAAACTCATACCATGCAACCATTTTAGCAGTTTAAGAAATTTAAAACTGATCATTATAAAAAGAGACGAATTTTTTTTTAATGTTTAGAGCGTCTCCCAATCTTCCACTGAGTGGCATACCTTGAAGAAACAATGTATGATCACCCTGAGAGAAGGCGAAGATGATTCAATGTATTTGTCAGCAAAATGGGTTATTTCCTATAAGAATATAATCTTTGTGTCAACGGGTTATCAACTTACATGTCTATGCTAGAAACTCAAGCCCCTCTTTTTTTATTGTCAAATGTTATTTGCTCTATTTTCACTATCTTTTTCACGATGTTACAATTAAAAAAGGAGCCTTTTACGTAGATTAGTTTGTCTTTCAAACAAAACTGTGATATCATATCTATACCCATATATTATTCTGAATCCCCCATTTTGAATAGCAGAATATTGGTTGGATAGATGTTATGGAGAAGCTTCCAATGTAGTAGAAGAGACGAAATACTTGATGGCGAGAATCAAAGCAACGGATAGGGTAATGTGTGCATGATCAAGGGCCCAGTTTAGAATCCCGTACCCAAACTCGTAATATTACTTTTGAAGATAAATGCAATTTGTTCTATGTGATTGAAACATTAGCTTAGAACAAATATAAAAGAGCATCATATCATATGAACATTCTTAGCAGGATCAGAAATACAAAAAAAGTGAAGTGAGGAAACTAGATGATATAAAAATTATCACAAAAGCTTAAAAGCAATAGACAGCCCAGTAGTGAAAAATGCACTACAAGAGTAATTTCTATGCATTGTAACAGTAATCTCTATACCATAATCAGTGCAGTGTGCAAACTGGTAAATGTTGAAATCATTGACATTAACACATTTTCAGAAAGTGACATACATTTCAGTTCAATTTAGCTAGGTTCAATTTGTTGTGATGTGTACAAAATAACATCGTCCTTGCCTCATGTTTACGAGACACAAAGATGGGTAGACCATTATCCGTCTACTGATGTGACATATTCTTTCGCTATAAAAAAAAAACACCATTCTAAACGCTATAAATATCTTAACAGAAGGAAGGAGAGGTACGCAGTTAGTAATTGACAAGAAAGATAACTTTGGGTTTTGCTCCCTTCACTCCAAATCAATGCTGCTTGTTCTTTCTTCGTTTAAATAAACTTGAAAACACTGATTTTCTGTTAAAAACACAGCTCAAAGAAGGAATGTAAGAATACGAAAAATGGCCGCAACGGCACACCTACAAATAACTAACATAACCATCATCAAAAATTGGCTAATACTCTCCCCTTTGGCCCCCACCCCCTCCCTATTCCCCAGCAAAAAACATGCCAAATTCTCTGAACAACTTCCCAGAGAGAGAGAGAGAGAGAGAGAGAGAGAGAGGAGAGAGAGAGAGAGAGAGGAGAGAGAGAGAGAGAGAGAGAGATGCACACATAGTAGTTTCTGCTTTTGTTATTTAAAGTAAACCTTTTTTTAGCTATTAAATTTCTATTGCATTTCCTCCTGAAACTGTTGAGAAAAAAAAACGTCCCCATGCCATTCCACTCTATCGTCTGTTTGTTTTTGCTGCTTAGGGAAAGTGTCTTTCCTTCCATTGCACTGCGGCAAGTCAACAGAAAGACAAGATATCAAAACAGCTGACCGTCGAGGTTGAAGGAAGGACGTACACACGGTAAGTGTATCCTTCCTTGGTACAGCCAGTAAGACGTGGAGCAATCTAAAACTGTTTTTGCCATGTTCCTGTGTAAAGGTTACGTGACCAAGTGTAGAAAGAAATTCTGATAAGGGAAGACGTCTGCTGGAATACTACTCAGTGAGAAAAGTTTTATGTCTGCTGCCTTACATGTGAAATGTATATGTTTTGCAATGATTTAAAATGATTGTGATAAAACTGCAGAGCAGTGTAGTATGGTGCAGCGCAGTGCAGGGCAGAGCAGTGTGTGTGTGTGTGTGTGTGTGTGTGTGTGTGTGTGTGTGTGTGTGTGTGTGTGTGTGTTTTCATTGCAACACTTCACATACATATGATAACAAACGCTTTACATAAACAAACTTATGTTTTACACACACGCATGAACACACACACACACACAGTACACACACATACAAAACCATACTCACAACCAAGCATAAACCCCACGCGCACGCGCGCGCGCGCGTGCGCGCGCGTGCACACACACACACACACACACACACACACACACACACACACACACACACACACATTTTTTTTCCTTATGTCGTTTGTAGTCAACAGGACATCACTGAGTTCATAGGATCAACACCCTTGATGTTTGTTCTGATTATCACTGGGGAATCCTGCAATACCATACTGGTAAACAGGATTTTTGTCTAAGTGCCAATATCAAAATGAAAATTACCACACAAAATGAGTATGTTATGCAAAGGTCATACACTGAAAAGTGAAAAAAAAAATCAACCTACAGTAATCTTATCCGAAGGTACAAAAATCAGAGGTTTATTGCATTCACGGAATATGAAGAGAAAGATTTCATAAGTTTCTTTTTTTTAGAAGACAAATGACTGTGACGAAGGCTGAGCACAGAAAATAAAAGAAAGACAAGAAAGAAATGAGGGACAGTGCAAATCGAAGAAGAGAGAGAGAGAGAGAGAGAGAGAGAGAGAGAGAGAGAGAGAGAGAGAGAGAGAGAGAGAGAGAGAGAGAGAGAGGTCAAAGTGAAAAAAATATTTCAATGTCAGGCCTCTGGTCCACAACATGAGTGAGTCACCATTAACACTATACAGAGAGAGAGAGAGAGAGAGACAGACAGACAGACAGACAGACAGACAGACAGAGAGGTGGGGAAGTGGTGGAGGAGTGGTGTTGGTGGAAGGGAAGGGCTTATGTGGAGGGTAAGTGTGGGGGGTGGGCCGTGCAATCAGACATGGACCGAGCAGGCCTGTGTGCTGGCTGACTGCTGGATAAACACGATCAATGTGACATGGCTCCATACAGCGTGTGCCCCAGATACCTTCAACAGTGCACGTTCGGCGCACGAAAGCCAACTGCACGTGCAACCCCTGCCCACATAGGCGTCAGATGCGATGAGACTACATCCCCTGGCCTTTAATTGGAGATTACTTCACACGTGACCTGAGGACTGGTAACTCTCCTACCACCACCACCTCTTTTTTTGTTGTATTTCTTTCTGTGATTTTTGAGGTGCATGAGTGGGCTAGTGAAAGCAGATAAGGATGGTGCTTATAGGATGTGAATTATGAAAACAGAAGAGAGAGAGAGAGAGAGAGAGAGAGAGAAGAGAGAGAGAGAGAGAGAGAGAGAGAGAGAGAGAGAGAGAGAATGTGTGTGTGTTCTTGCACAATGTCATAGTTGACTGTGTGTTTTCCTTTTGTTTCTTGTATTCGTCCTTTCTAGGGAAACATGTTTGATCTTTACTGCCAAACTCAGCCTCTCTTTCTTTTTCCAAACTTCCAAATAATCTGAGTGGAATACCATCCACGCCATTCATGCACAACCACATCCAGTTTGTCCTGTCATTGAATCAGCATCTGCAGACGGCATGGAGCTAACACGAAAGTCAGACTGTCCTGAGTAAACTTATCAGATGGAACACTGAACTGCAGTGGAGTCACTGTTCACAGTCCATGTCCATCCCAATCTAAAGAAAACGATTCAGCAGTTTGCCACACGAACAAAGAATAATGGACACACATTACATTTCTCAAACATTGGCCATCAGCCCATGTCTTGGGAAATAAGTATTAAGAAATGTGGGCCATCGTATATCTTGTATCTATTTGAATATCCTGAACGTTAGAATATTGCGCACTAGGGCTATGCTTGTAATTTTTCAAGCATTTTCATATTCTCTGAACATTCCTATGAGCAGTTTGAGACTCATCATCAGTTCCTTAGCACTGGAAACATCTTAGCACTGGGAACATCTTAGCACTGGAAAGTCCCCATGGATTTCTGACATTTGGAGTACCACTGATCAATGCTAGGTGTGGGAATGGAGAAGCCAGAATAAGAGGCACTAAGTAACATAACTGACAGGCTGTGAAGATGAAACATTAAACAAAAACGAATTGAACAAATTCCAGAAAGTGCCAAAAGTGTTAATTCAAAGAATACAATGCAAGACAGACGCACCAGCCTATATACAATTTTTTTCCCTTGCAAATGCTTAACACGATATGGTATCCCTTTTTTGTGTGTGTGTTTTGTTGTTGTTGTTGTCGTTGTCGTTTTTCTGTTTTTAGCCATAAAGGTGTCAAATGCTGATTTTGGCCACGTTGGGCAAAAAAGGAGGAAAAAAAATTATGTCAATTCGTATTTCCTCTGTATCTCTGTCTGTCTGTCTGTCCACATGTATCTGTCTGTCCGTATGTCTGTCTGTCTCTCTTTATCATCATCATACAGAAACTTCATCAGGAAAAATGATAGAAAATGTGCGCATCCTGTCACACGTTATTATTTATCAAAAAAGAACATGTGACTCTCAACATATAGAATCAAAATTTAAGCACGTGCGTGTGCATCAATCATTCGTATTCATTGACGTAGTATATTGACACATATGTAAAACCGTTTCGTAATAAACTTTATCATCTATGGACATGAGCAGACTGGTCACCAAGAATCATTCTGATGTAAATAATTCATCTTATAAATGTTAGTAGAGTTGCCAAACTATAGAAAAAATTACATATTTTGATGTGTTGTTCATGTAATGTACACATATTATCGAGGCTATGATTTTCAGAAATGAAACAATCCATACAAGATCAAGGCACAAAATTAAAAAAAAAAAAAAAACTTCACTTTAATTTACACGCTGATTAAAATTGACTAAAGCTTGATTACTCCAAAAAGAAGTACAAAGTTATCAAAGGCTTTGACTCAGAAAGTTAATTCACTATTTCATTTTTTATTTCATGTTCTTTTTAGCCTGGCAAGCCCTTCACAGCGAACCATATCAAAACTGAACTTAATTTACTGAGACATGTCAAAACTGAATACAGCTGGTTAATTTCAACAGCGGTACGTGCCCAGATATAGCTGTTTGATTTCTTAGTATTCTACCAGTAAAATGATTCAGCAAAGAATTCCAAAATCTAGTCAATGCAGAATCCATTTAAAAGCCTGTATGAACACATTGCGTTGTTGGAATCACTCTGTTTGACTGTGTTGGTTTTCCGTGAACGATACAACCTTCATTACTCCAATGTAACTCCAAGCCCTCTCTACGGTCAATGGTTCCATGGAAAGAAGCAAAGACAGAAACAACTGACAACACAGCCATAAAAAAAAACCCTCTAAAATAGTTACAGCATCTTTGGCAAGAGTTGACATATTTTTTGTCATATCAACTGGTTCAGTGACTTTTCATAATGAATGAAATAGCTCTGCTTCCAAGTACACGATACCTAATTTGCTCACACACACACACACACACACACACACACACACACACACACACACACACACACCTTTGTCGGCTTGATGCAAACAACTACCTGGACAAAAAGATAGAAAATTCCCAAGTACAATTACAGTATTATCGTCAGGAAAACTGTGCTTATTTCTAAGACCCTGTTATAAACACACAGGGCCAACTTGTCTGGAGTTTCAATAGTCTATTCTTGACACTTATATAGGAACTAGACATGTACATAAATCATCATAGGCAGAAAGGTGGTACATGTCAAAAGCTGCAATAAGCTGCTAAGAAACCAATTTCCCTGTAAATACGAAGGGATAAGAAAAGGCTGCGTTTCCTTTCCCAGGAGAGGGGGAAGGGAGCCCCCGAAGCTACTGCTGTCTGTCTGCTGGAATGACGGCTGTATAATGTACACCAAAAAAGCAACGTTGATACCCCATGCCATCTTGTTTGTGGCTAGGGAGAGGATTAGTTTTCAATGAATATCAGATGAAGGAACTGACCACATATGCACGACTTACAAATGTGAACACAAACATATGAACAGAGAGAGAGAGAGAGAGAGAGAGAGAGAGAGAGAGAGAGAGAGAGAGAGAGAGAGAGAGAGAGAGAGAGAGAGAGTGTGCACTACATATCTGAACTCTCTTGTTCTGTACAATCAGAGCAACACTATTCTCAAGTCGCTCTTTCCAACTTCCCCTGTTGCAGCCACGGTGCCAACAGTGGATTGGAAACTATTAGTCTTAGACAGTCAATTGCCAACTCACGTAGGAGGCGACACTGCACTGCTACTGAGTTACATTGTTAGTGTCCAGCAGTACCTGTTCAGATCCAACGTATACACCTGTGCTCCCTCGTTGATGACAATCACTGCTCTGCCGTGGGAACATTGCATTAAGGTGACTGTCTCCCCCTGAAGTACATACGTTCGATGATTGTCCCTGTTTGACATTAGATTTTTACAACGAAATTATGAGAAACTACTGACAAGATCCAGACATAAAAAGCGTATAAGTCTTTCGACAAAGACGTGAACTCAACTGACTTCGCGTGAGTCTTCGTGACCTAAAAACAAAAAGCGGTAGATACACAGTCATTCCAATACAGAAGACACACAGCATGAAGTGTGATTGAAGATGAACCTCACTTTCTGCACAACTGCTCCAGGTAGAAATCAACAGACAGCTCTTTCAAGTTGTACCAGGCTAAGCCTTAGATAAACGATGCCCAAGTGAAATACCTTACATTGGTGAAATACAAATCGATGTTGCAAAGCATATTTATGTTTGCAAGAATATGAAATGAGAACACAGTATACAGACCCACTGTAAATCATAGTACAAACATCCACGATCTGTGTAAGTGCATACCCCTCCAGATTTGCTAAGGATACAAGAAAAACACAGTGAACTCAGGACCTCTTGCAAAGGAGGTGTTAACATTTAATTATATGTTGAAGAGCATACTTCAGTTCAAACTATATTCTGTTGTGACAGAAATATACACAATTACCTTTCTCTTTGTGATTTTTACTCAAAGGTACTCTGAAAAGTGATACCAATAATCGTAAACTCTTACCCATATACACAGAAATGAGAAGAGCATCACATTGCATACGCTGTAAGTCAAGGGAGAGAGAACGACCTAAGAAATTCCTTCGTAAGTGCATGTGACTGGGATGGAGGCAGAAAACAGAAAAAAGGAACAAGGACAAGAAAGAAACGACTCACAAGAACGAAATCAGTTGAATCGCAGGAAGGATGGGGGAAAATGATATTACTGGTAGAGGATAACCAGAGGGCAGGACACTATCTATACCTACATGATACTCCAAGCATTCAAACAGGGCAGCCTAATGGCAACACAGAGAGAGAGAGAGAGAGAGAGAGAGAGAGAGAGAGAGAGAGAGAGAGAGAGACAGACAGACAGACAGACAGAGACAGGCAGAAAGCGAGAGGGAGGGAGGGGGAGAGACAAATACAGAGACAGACAAACAGAGAGAGGGGAGATGTGTTGGGTAGGGTGGGGTGTGAGATGGAAGTTCTGTGAGTGCGAGGGAGGAGCGCTGCGCACACATTCGTGGACAAAGTACGCCAGTGTGGTGGCCGACTGCTGTGCAAAGATTATCCATAGTCACATGCCTCCACACAACGTGAACCCCTAAACACCTTAAGCTGTGAACTCCTGCGCGAGAAAGCAGACTGCACGTGCGACTTTGCCCTCAACTAGGGCAGTGAGGCGGTTTCTCCTGGATTTTTGAGATCACGTCACATCTCATGTTTATAGTAGTAAACACTTCCCCCACACTCTTTGTGTTTTTTTCGTTTTATGTCTTCCTATATATTTATAGATGCTTAACTACGCTTGCGGAAGCAGAAGGGAATGATACTTTATGGGTGTGAATGATGAAAGTATACACTGCAGGCAGGGGATGGGGAATGGGGAGGGGGGGGGGGGGGGGGAGTCTGGGCTGTGTTGGGCTGATGAGATCAGTGAAATTGGCCTCCCAACAAAGGGAAAAAGAAGAACAAAAGAAATATATGGTCAACTATGACATTGTGCAAAAACATTCTCTCTCTCTCTCTCTCTCTCTCTCTCTCTCTCTCTCTCTCTCTGTACCCTATAGTATTATGTTTTCTTCTGCAAATCCACTGGGTAACAAGGTTTATCTGTTATGGAAATCTATAGCCTGGTCGCCAACGAACGTTTTATGTGAGTAATTAGCCTAAGCAATAAAGGTGGAGTTACAAGAGATCTGCACCAAAAGTGACGATGAAATGACGATTTTTGATCTGTGTTCAACTTTTAACTTTATTATAGGCACATTATTCAGCCTACAATTTCAAAAACAATCCAGCCTGTACTACATCAAGGCAAGAAAAGTTTGAAAAACTCCAAAAAAGAAGTTTGCTAAAAGCTCTCAGAGGCTCTTCTAACTAAGAAATTTGCCGTATTTTTATTTACTTAAGAAACTTGACTCGTTCCATGTTTTCTTTCATAACCCCGACATAAGTGTTTAGTTTGTTCGTATCATACAAGCCTTCCGTTGGTCTTTTCCACCCCCAGCTTCCTTTCCTGCAGCTTGTGACGATCAGCCACCCCGTCAAAGATCAAAATTTCCCCAAACACAAATTCATTGTGTTTTGAAAACTGTCCATATCTCTAAGATCTCTGTTATGAACAGAAAATGAAAAAGCCTTTAGAATTTCAACGCTTTGCTGACACTTATTATCGCAACTGGACATCTACGTAAAACATCAAGGACGGAGAAGGGGTGCAGGGTCAGTGGCTGCAATAGGCTGCTAAGAAACCAATTTCCCTGTAAATAAGAAGGGATAAAGAAACGGCTGCATTTTCCTTTCCCATGAGACGGGGAACGGAGCCCCCGAAGCCACTTCTGTCTGTCTGCTGAGATGACGGGCTGTATAATGTACATAACAAAAACAGTGCTGATAGAACATGCCATCTTGTTCCTTGTGGTCTTAATTCCGCATCGTTCTTTGGAGTCTGTCGTGAAGGATCAGAGAGAGAGAGAGAGAGAGAGAGAGAGAGAGAGAGAGAGAGAGAGAGAGAGAGAGAGAGAGGAGGGGGCCGGGGCAGACTGCGAAGTAGAGAGAGAGAGAGACAAACGGACAGACAGACAGACAGACAGACAGACAGACAGACAGAGAGAGAGAAAAGGCAGACACACAAAAGAGAGGCAAGGAGGGAGGGAGAGAGGATCAATTTTGCCTATGACAAAAATGACACGAGGCAGTTTCACTCGCTGTGATTACGCTGTGGCACACACACACACACACACACCACACACACACACACACAGAACACACACACACACACACAGAGAGAGAGGGAGAGAGAGAGAGAGAGAGAGAGAGAGAGAGAGAGACACAGAGAGAGAGGCGCGCGCGCGCGCGCGCGCACACACACACACACACACACACCACACACACACGCAGAGAGACGCGCGCCCGCACAGAGAGAGAGATAGAGAGAGAGAGAGAGAGAGATTGAGAACTGAAAGAGAAAGAGAGGTCTAGAGAGACGACCCCCCAAAACCTTCAACTGAAAGGAAAACCCCCAGGTCCCCAGAGACGACCCCCCAAAAGTGTTTCGGCCCTAACCCCCAGGATGCATGCAGGTCATGATCCTAGATGCTCATCTGCTGCCAGATATTTTTTCATGGTGCTGCCGGAATTCAAATGTGCAATTTTTGGACGTATGGGCGTCTCACGACGTTGCTTTTTTTAGACGGATGTCATACCCACATCGCCATCAGACGCCTGTTCAAAGATGGGAAATTTCAGACACATGAAGTTCATTTTTGTTCCCATTTGACCAAATCATAATATATCCCAGCACTATCCAAGTCCAGGAGAGTCAGACACCTGTAGTTTTGCTCAGAAGACTTATGCAACACTCTCAGAGTAAATGAAACTCGACTGTATGCTTCAAGTCTTCCAACAGCCAGTTTAAGCTGAAAAAAAAAATTCACATAGCTCTGATGAGTTTTGAACATGCACAACCTTTGGTGAGTTTGCAACTCGCAGTGCTTATCACTGAAACACGATAATTGGTCACTTTCACCTGAATTGATACAAAATATTACAGCTTTTATTTCAATGCCTGAACAAAATCTTGAACTAACAAAAATGCCATATCCAACGACTCTTTCTTGTCACTGTTGCAAGTGCAACTTCGTTTCACAAACCTGCATTTCAGACGAAAACTATCCCCAACTCGTCATTACCATCTCACCCACACTTCGTACAGTCCTGACACACAAAAGTGTGGGAGTAGTAGCGAGTTATCTTTTGATCAAAACACGAGCGAAAACTTAAACCCTCAGGCGTGCTGATGTTTTGACGAAAGAAAACGTCCATATTGCGTGTCACCGGTAGCGAGCAAATCGCTTTGTCTTTTCGCCGCCGGTGACCTCTGAGACAGAGGTCAGGACAGGAGGGGAGAGAGAGGCTTGGTCTGAAACAGTCTCGCAACAGGAGATTTGGTGTCCTCTATCTCGAAATAAATTAAGTTATGGATCTCTGCGTGTTCGGGGGGGAAGAGAGACTAGACTAGACTCTGGGCAGTTTTAATCAAGAGGGAAAACGTCGGAATCGTGTGTCGGAATATCGGACCCAAACCGACATTTTCTATTAATTCGTGCCTATTTTTTCCCTCTTGATTAAAACTGCCCAGAGTCGGTTTGGGTCCGATAGTCCGACACTTCACGATTCCGACGTTTCGATAGTTCGACAAATCACGATTCCGGCGTTTCGACAATCCGACAATTTTGTCGGACCAACGAAACTTGTTTTGTAATGTTTTATTTTGTGCCAATAGTTCGACACATCACGATTTCGACATTTCGATAGTCCGACATAATGATACAACGACACATTTTTTCCGACCAAATGCAATCTCTTTGTACTCTCAGTTTACAACACGGAGAGAATGGCAGGCACTCTATGTTCCCCCAGGTCTATGTTCCCCCGGGGCTATGTTGCCCCAGGTCCAATTAGTGCAAACGGGAATTATAAAACTGGGTTGTGTGTCGGATTATGGAAACGAGCTGAAATTGTCGGAATCGTGGGATGTCGGACTATCGCTACTTTTTCTTACAGTGTCGGATTATCGAAATATCTGAACGTGGGGGTGTCGGACTACCGATGTGTCGGACTATCGAAACGTCGGACTACCGGGCCACAGACAGACAGCGAGATGTATGAAAAACTTGAAATATAATGAATATATGACCCCCCCTTGCATTTACTGATTAAAAACAATGTTTGAAGTACAAAGCGTGATAATTTTCTAGTTTTGAAAATGTTGGCAGAAAGATTTAACGTGTACATTTTGTGATTTGATTTTGAGTGTCATTTAAAAAAAAAATACTGCAAAAGGCCACGCTCACGATCCCTCTATGACTGTTCGCTTTCTCTCTAGAGAAGAAAAATTGATGGAACGCGTTAATCTCTCTCTCTCTCTCTCTCCTTAAAAAAAATACTGCTCTCTCTCTCTCTCTCTCTCTCTCTCACACACACACACACACACACACACACACACACACACACACACACACACACACACACACACACACACACACACACACACACACATATACATCTATGCATAGATATGTACACACTCATGTATGTATATATGTATATATACATATAAATACATATACACATTCTTGTCCTTTGAATTAACATTGAAAGCATAGCCTCTGACATTATGCGAGGAAAAAAGATAACCAATAGTACATGAGTATGCCAGCAACATTTCGAGTCTAAGTGTCCTGTCCGATCCATCTTTCGTTTCCCTGAAATATTGTGCGGGCAGCATTAAATGTGCTAAGTGAATTTAACAATATCAACCGACATTGACATATTCCCGCATTCCCGACAAGTGCACCATTTCAAGTTTCTGCTGAAGGACCATTCCCCCTTTCCCTTTCTTCCCTCCCGCCACGACTTCTCATTCCTATTCGCAATCCTTTACTTGTCTCCCACCCCTTTCATCGGTACTCTCTCTCTCTCTCTCTCTCTCTCTCTCCTCTCTCTCTCTCTCTCTCTCTCTCTCTCTCTCTCTCTCTAACATCAATTCTCCAACCCCCATGTTGGCCTTTTAGGTTTAGGCATACAGTATAGAAAGGAAAGTTCGCATATTGCATTTGTGCGCGCGTGTACAAGAGCGCGCGCGCGCGCGCGTGTGTGTGTGTGCTTGTGTCAGTGTGTATGTGTGTGTGTGTGTGTGTGTGTGTGTGTGTGTGTGTGTGTGTGTGTGTGCGTCTGTGCACGCGCGCGCGTGCGTGCGAGCGCATGCGCCTGTGCTTGTACGAATATGAAGTGTATATATGCACGCGCAAGCGTGTGTGTGTATTTATATGTGTGCGTGTGTGTGTGTATGCTCACATTTGTGTGTGTGTGCGCACACCTGAGTTTGCATATGTGTGAGTGTGAGTGAGTGTGTGTGTGTGTGCGTGTGTGTGTGTGTGTGTGTGTGTGTGTGTGTGTGTGCGTGTGTGTGTGCGCGCGTGTGTGTCAGTGTGTGTGTGCGTGTGTGTGTGTGTGTGTGTGTGTGTGTGTGTGTGTGTGTGTGTGTGTGTGTGTGTGTGTGTGTGTGTGTGTGTGTGTGTGTGTGTGTGTGTGTGTGTGTGTGTGTGCGTGCGTGCGTGCGTATGCGTGCGTGTGTGTGTGTGTGTGTGTGTGTGTGTGTGTGTGTGTGTGTGTGTGTGTGTGTGTGTGTGGTATGTGTGCGTGCGTATGTACATGCGTAATGTCTGCATGCGTGCATGCTTGTGTTTGCATGTTATGCTTGCGTGTTTGCAAGTATGTGTTAATGCGTCTTTGTGTGGTGTTACGCTTGTAAACGTGTGCGCGGGCAGAGAAGGAGGGTAAGCATTTGCTACATGCACAGCATAAGTGCACAAATGCATCAGGAAAAAGGAAAACAAGAAAAAAAGTAGACAATGCTCGTGGAACTCGACCAAAGTGAAGGAAGTTGCTCTTAACAGACCCCTAGAAATCAGAGTACAGAAAGGGTCTGCAGAGAAAAGAGGAAGTGCCGTTTAAAACTGACTGGAGGGAAAAATAAAGAGAAAAAGAAGTTAAAAAAAAAAGAGAGAAAGAAACGCACAAGGACAGTTTGACAATAAAGCTCTTCACACGTGTGTTGTGTAGCTGACACGTTTCGTCACAATCGGGAAGCAAACCAAAACATGCCTACAGAAGTGAACATATATAGCCTGTAGGACTGGTGGTCTAATTTTCAGACTTTAAACGGGTTTGCTGATTCAGAATAATCTCCCTTGATTCTTTAGGTGAATGTAGGGAGTGTTCTTTTTGTGTCCGAACTTTTGCCCGTGCTTCTGACTGAACTCCTGTTTAATAAATTTCTTTCGATCTGATCACGTTTTGTTGCGTTTACATCGATTCTGGTACAAGAAAATGACGTAGTGGTCAGTTATGAAAACAGGAACAGGATATAACAAACAAGTAAGGTAACTCTTGCTCTCCCATGATGAAATAATTCCACGCCCAAAACTTAGAGCAAATACTGCTTACGACAATATGAAACTGTCCTACCCGAACACTCCGGATAGAAGGAAAATCAAAACAGCCAGCGATTTTTTTTCTCTCTCGATACTGTTAAACCGCTTGCGGGTTAGTAATCTGCAATCGCTCCCCCCCCCCCCCCCCCCCCCCCCCCCCCCCCCCCCCCCCTTCTTACTATACCCCCTTTCCCGTTTCTCGGTTATTATGAAGACCAACTACACTAAATTTGACTTAATTCGGTCATGTTTTTCTCCTGTTCATTTAAATCTCCCCGATCAATTCTTTTCTAATGAAACGTTTCAGTATAGCAGATTCTTTAACACCGTAGTTTTAAGATTTGCTCTATGAGTGTCTGAGATCTGTATGTGTGCCTGTGCTGTTATTACTTTCCATAGTTCGGTGGAGGTACTGAAAGTGGGATAAGGTTATGTCAGAAATGAGTGCCTCAACACTCAGTTTCCGTCTGATTTCTCTTATTCCTGTGCTACTGTTATCGGATTGCACAGTTTTCCTGTGTTTCCTTTGATTTTTAAGTCAGTGCTTGAATCAGGATTAGGTTGTATGCTTTCCTTCTACCCAACTGCACATAATATTTCGATTTTCGCGCCAGACTCGCTCAGTGTCTTCATTTCATCAGAGAGTGGAGAGTGGGTTTGGGGTAAGGGAAGAGTGGAGGAGGAAGACAGTGGGTCTGTGTGAAGGACGGGATGGAATGGGATGGAGACGGAAAGAACAGTCAGTTAGAATTGCCCCTCCCTTATTCAAGTCAAGTCAAGTCAAGTCAAGTAAACTTTATTATCTCAATTTGAGAAATTAATTTGTGGTCACACACATTCACAGCAAATAAACAATAATTTAGCCACATTACCCATTTTCTCACATATGACATACATTCATATAGAGGAATTTGGATTTCAATTAAACATCTTCTCGGTTCAAGAAATCAATGGACAGGGGAATAAAACTTTCTTGATATTTCTATGACATTTGTTACAATGTTTTCATTCTGAAGTGGAGGTCTATGTTTGCTTTGATTTGTATGAATGAGGGGAATGTCATTTTGTGCATTTTTGTTTACCGTTTGTATCTTTTGCAGAAGACATATCTGTTGAAAATGTACTTGTCTCTTTTATATTGTAAGTTATTAACACACCTGTCTAAATTCGTTTTTTTGCTTTGTCTCCTACTTTAATGCGCATTACTTCACAC
Organism: Conus betulinus; assembly: GCA_016801955.1. NCBI lineage: Eukaryota > Metazoa > Mollusca > Gastropoda > Neogastropoda > Conidae > Conus > Conus betulinus. The sequence goes on along the minus strand of JADBJO010001593.1, from coordinate 52,166 downwards.
TCTGTTTTGTGTGTTTATTTATACTTTGGTCTGTTTTCCCTGTGACACTGAAGTCTGTTTCATTTTTTTTGAGCGAAACACAAGTTGAAGACCAACTACCTTTTGGTCTCAATGTGTGGGATTAGTTGTTCAGCGAAGGGCAAAGTTCCCAGGGCAGATTGTTCACGTGAAACCAACTAATCCCACACACTGAGACTTCATCCAGGCATCACTATTTATCATACAGTAATGAGGGGGGGGGATTAATGACGTAAAAAACACACATTACGTCAACTAGTTTTGACGCCAACTTCCATGGTCAGCTGAGGAAGGCTTGCTAAAACCGAAAGCGCTTCTATAAAATGCTATGGTGTTTGTTGTTTTTTTTAATTTGAATTTTGAGTGAAACATTGTTACAGATATCTTTATTCCATTATTCCATTATCCCTATAATTTACAAATTGAAAAGCCATTTCATCAAAATAATTAAAATCTTATCTATTAGTTTTTATCATTTTGTGTTATTCTAACCAGGCTTTTACCAGTGCACATGGTATTTGTAAATAAAGTAGCTGCTAAGAACCTTGTTCTCAATCTTGTCAGGTGTGGAATCACATTTCACAACGATAACACCACAAATCTCGCTATTCTGTAGCGTAGAATGAGTTTTCGTTAACCCTTGTTTGCTGTTTGAACTCGACAGTGATGCGCATAAAGTAGGAGACAAAGCAAAAATGAAATTTAGACAGGTGTGTTTAAAAGGTTTGACATCTGTTATCACTCGGATAGGCTAGCCCGTGTGTGTGCGCGCGCACACACGCACACACATACACAGTCTCCCCCCCCCCTCCTCCCCCCCCCCCCCCCCCCCCCCCCCCCCCCCCCAAAAAATTAGCAATTTTCAAGGCAATGGATTTCCCAACACTCCTTGTATTTACATTATTTACACAACAGTAAATTTTCATTTCTACTTTGGGTTTCATGGGTAGTAGTTTCAATATAATGACGCACAACAGGGTGGTAGTGTTATGTACAACCTTGTTCTGTTTTTTTTTTTGTTTGTTTTGTTTTGTTTTTTTGTCAACGTCGCATGCTGGCCATCTGCAGTTTTGTAACAAACTCGGCGAAGAACATTCACGTTTTTTTTTCTTCTTCTTTTTTTTTTTTTTTTTTTTTTTAGATCATGACCCCCCCCCCCCCCCCCACCCCCCCCCCCCCCAATCTTCCATCACTTCTCAATAGCAAAAGCAAACACATTCTGTGCAGAATCTTCTGACGTGAGCAACTATCTTCTTTCCTCCGTTTAATTCGTACTCAGGGCGCAATATCTTTGATTAAAGTGTGTCCCAGGATTGGTCACATGATCGCTGCACAGGGCGGGAAGAAAAAAGTTTGGGGCCGACAGCTCCACGTTTTATTGGTTACGGCTTTGATGGATGCATTTTAGCAAGCTGTTCCATATACGCATGCCCTCCGTCTTACTACCACAACAGTTAGCAGATTTAGAGGATTCTTTTTGTATGTCCATCTGCTGATTTACCGCAGGACTGAGGGAAGAGAGTCTTCTCTCTCACTTAAAAGAAAGCTGTTATGTCATTGAGTGAAATGACCAGGAAAACATTTTCTGGATTACACAGAAAGGCGATCACGAAAAGGGAATTTGAAAGAAACCTGATTCTTCTGGGTAATACTTTTTTTTTAAACGTTGTTTCTATTCTACTACTTTTTTTTTTTTTTTTTTTTTTTTTTAGCGTTGTTTATTTCACAGTGTGCCATTGTTCACGTTTGGCTTTTTGGCACATCTTGTTTATCAAGCTGTTCGTGAAATGTTCCCATTACAGGCTTGCATATTCCTTTCCTCATTTTTTTATAATGTTTAATACCCATTTATAATAGTGCCATAAAGTAAATCTCGTCTGCTCCACGCCGCTACGGTCTTCAAAGCTATATTTCAGCTTAGTTTCAAAGTGAGGTGACTGGTGGCGGAAATTGAAACAGATCGTAACAAAAATTGTCAGTATTTCCGCAAGACAAGATGGACAAACTGATTACAAGACAAAAACAACGCGTTTCGACCTCTTATGTCTTATTCAGGTAAAGCAAACAACATTCAGGACAATGTAAGCGAAGAACGAGCGACCATTTATTTGAAGACCTATCAAGTCGAAATGTGTCGTGTTTTGTTTC
>JADBJO010001593.1:27500-45000 GCA_016801955.1 Conus betulinus | reverse complement strand
ATATGAGAGACAAACTAATCCGGCGGCCTGCTGGGAGATGTTTTGACCAGAGAAGACATCCATAATGCTTGTCACCGGAAGTGAGCAAGCCGCCATGTCTTTTCGCCGCCAGTGACCTCCCAGATAGGGGTCAGGCGAGCAGGCGAGAGACGGGCTTCCGTCGTGAAGGAGTCTGGCAAGAGGAGAAATCTTCTGAGATTTTGCGCCATCTATCTCGAAACAAATTAAGTTTAGGAGTCTCTGCGTGGTTAGGGAAGAGAGAATGGCTAGGTGGGGTGGGGGATGGGGGGCAGGGGAAGGGGTGGGGGAGGGGAGGAAGAAGGAGGGGGCAGGACACCGGACGTGTTAAACAAGGGGAAAAGATAGCCTGGGAAAACAAATGAAAGGAAAAGATGTGTGTGTGTGTGTGTGTGTGTGTGTGTGTGTGTGTGTGTGTGTGTGTGTGTGTGTGTGTGTGAGAGAGAGAGAGAGAGAGAGAGAGAGAGAGAGAGAGAGAGAGAGAGAGAGAGAGTAAACAGGAATATATTATTGAGGATAAAGGTAAACAGAAACATTTTTTTCTTATTGGAAACCGTCTGGACACAAGGTAAAATAGAAGAAACCAAATCAAGCAGTAAAGTGCAAAAATGACTACGCCTAAGATCGAGAAGACATTATGAAAACGCAAAAACTTTCACGTGTAAACACACACATGCGCGCGCGAGCGCGCGCACGCACACACACACACACACACACACACACACACACACACACACACACACACGCACGCACGGATTCACACACACACACACACACACACACACACACACACACGCACGCACGCACGGATTCACACACACACACACACACACACACACACACAGAGACTCACACTCCTCCCCTCCGTCCACTTCTCTCCTACCCCCTTTTCCACATACACTCACGCGAGCGCACGCAAGCCTTGTCTGCACCTATTCACCCTGAGAGAGAGAGAGAGAGAGAGAGAGAGAGAGAGAGAGAGAGAGAGAGAGAGGCACTCGCCGTACATGTCTGTGGATGGGGAAGTGCATCTCTTCCAGAAACTATTCCCAGTGGTGTGTACCTTCGGGTCTGTTCCAGAAACGTTCTCAGAAGCGCATTTCTGGCCGTCAGTCATTTTGGACCGCTGCAGTGGAACAGTAACGACCCACACTTCACACTGCATCGTGGTGGTTGATATTTGGAGCATCCATCCCCTTCCATTTACAAGATAGGTTCTTGCCGTCAAGTTTGGGGTCAGCTTGCTTCAGTATGTCAAGTTCCATGTTTCCATGTTCATAACATTTTTGCTAAATGTTTCTGCATAAATCTTCGGTAAAAAAAACAAAAAAACAAACAAAAAATAAACAAACAAACAAAGAAACGCCAATGTTTAAGGACCGACGGGTATGGAAAGTTCGCAGCTGCTCAAGTCCAGCATCGGCTAATACTGAGGATAAAAAACCCTCTCATTCAGATTGCAGTAGATGACGTCCCTTTGAAAGTGAGCTTTTTGTCCATCAAATGTGGTGACCAAATTCGCTATGATATGCCAACTTGGGGGTATTTATAGGCATAAGTAGAACATTTGGGGTGTTTTTGCTGAAGATCATTTTGATCTTTGACAGAACGAAAACATGACGTAGAAAAAAACTGTTTGACAGCAGTGAGTGTAGAAAGTAGGGAGCCCTTAAACTCCAGTTTCGCTCAGCCCTGCAACACGCAACGTACACCGTAGTACAATACAATGCAACAGTAAAAGAGCGGCGTTAGCTCAGTGGACACGCTTACCTTTAAATGCAGCTTGGCCAAATGGTCCGCTGGGCGTACATGGTAAATTATATCACGTTTCAGTCACAATTCCATTACAAACACAGTCACAAAAGTAGCATTCGCAATATCTGTCCATTTTCGCCATGGATGTGCCAGTCACATTGTAAGACATGTGCACGACTCGCACGGTGTGCATATCGCACGTGCATCTCGTAAATGTGATTTACGTCTGCACGAACGGATTGTCGTAACGTAGTCTTTTGTTTTTTTGTCCACTCAAGCAGAAAGGCCAGACTGATCCAGTTTGCTTTAATTTTGTTTAACTGCACAATGCAGGCAACGACAGGTCATTCCGTCTTAATCCAACAAGAACAAATTAGTTGAAGTTTACTTATCTCTAAAATGTTGACCCTGAAGAGTTCCTTACCTTTTTTTCTCACTGGCTCACGTGATTTTTTCTTTTACTTGATTTTGTTTCTTAGAAATTTGAAATATTCATTAGGATACTTTTTGCTGTCTTTTTTTTAGTATGTGTTTTAGTGTGCGTGTGTGTGTGTGTGTGTGTGTGTGTGTGTGTGTGTGTGTGTGTGTGTGTGTGTTCAGGCTCGTGAGTCATTTTTGCCAATTTGGAATTATTCGAAAATGATTAGCAAAAAAAAAAGAAATGGTCAGATGAAAATGGTTATGCCATGATTCTGTACTGCATTCAGTGATAAAGGTCATGAAACAAAGAGAATTGTTTCGATCGTTTGTTAAGTCTTTACTTAAATTGGACGCAAAAGAGGTTTGTAAAACATCTCTATCATGCTTTTGGTCTAGAAGTTATACGAAAGCAAATATGTAGCAACGCTACAGAACTGTTAGTATCAGACTATATGCGTGATTATCTTGCTTTGGGTGCTCTTTGAAAGCAAATATTAAAACAAGTGAAATTTGCAAGCATGAATGGCATGAGATAACGTGTATACCGCTAGTGGAGGAATCAGCTCCAAATTTTGCGGTTTGTGTCAGAAGAAAAAGAGGAGAAAGTGGAAGAAAACCGTCTGATGGATGAAGTCTCATGACTCACTCGACCCTCTCTCTCTCTCTCTCTCTCTCTCTCTCTCTCTGCGTATGGTGATGATCGTATTGATTGCAGACATCCCTGTCTTCTCCGGTTCTCCCCCCCGAAGAACAACCCAACAAAACACGACATGGGATAGAATGAGCAGTGATGTGATTTTTTTTTTTTTTTGCTATAGACGAAACAAACACACAGCACCAGACCTTTTCTCATTCAACACAGAACTTCCAGGAGAGACGGGACAGGGCTGAAACAGGAAACGTGAAAGCAATAACAGAGCTGTGTAATTAATTGGTTTCGTGTTGAAAAAAAAATCGTGATACAAATGGACACAGTTGTACAAGTAATTAGTTTAGTTTAGAACACAAAACTATTTGCAGTTCAATTACAAACTGGCTATCGGTTTAAAACGCAAATCAGTGACAGATATTTACAATTAACTGTCTTCCAATTGAACACACAAAACTGCTGCCGTTTTACCGTTTGTTTTCTGCATAAAACAGGAAGCCAATAACAGCATTGAAGTTACGTGGGTTTGTTTGTCTTTCTATTTGACAGCACAAAACTATTAGCAGAGTTTTACAAGTTATTTGTTTTCTGCTTAAATGGGGAAGCCAATAATAGAATTGCAGTCAACGGGCTTTCTGCTTAAAAACACGAAGTCAGCACTAGCGTTGTATCGGCTTTCTGTTTAAAAACGTATGGCAAACGATAGAGTTCCACAGTGTATGGACTTCCCCACTTACACACGTCAGCTGATAACCAAATCGAGCAGTCAATCAACTTTTTGTTTGTGTAAAGCATAAAGTCGGTGACTATGGTTTACGGTTAACTATCTTCTGTATAAAAAGTGAAGCCAATAACAGAGATGCACTGTTAATTATCTTTCTGTTTAAAACGTGATCAAAAGAGGTACGCTACTAGATCAGTTTTCTTCCTTCAAAATGTGAAGTCGATTACTGACTTATGCAATCATTACAAGGCTGTTTACAAGGCTCCACGCCGGCGAAATGCATAAATCACAAAACAAATCAATGACGAATGTCTTGCACACACCAGAAAGGGTGTTTGTTTTCGTGACCAGTTTAGAATAATGAAACCCACAGTCACCTTTTTATTTTTTTTCGCTGTTTGGTATACATTTGCTAATTACTGTTCCTGCTGTAATAAAAAGAAACACGCAAGAATTCAACATTTTACACCGCCAGCTGTTATCATCATCATTATCATTAGAGGTCTTGTAGCTGTGGTGTAGTGCCCGCAATGGAAGTCATCATCATTATTAGAGACCTTGTAACTGAAGTATAGTGCCCGCAATGGTAGTCATCATCATTATTATTAGAGACCTTGTAGCTGAAGCATAGTGCCCGCAATGGTAGTAATCATCATCATTATTAGAGACCTTGTAGCAGTGGTATAGTGCCCACGATGGTAGCGGGAAGGGGGCCAAGCGGATCACTCATTCCTTTAGAAAATAAAAGTCCTGGGTCCTCAGTTCGAGGCTCACACTTGGTGGTTTTCGTTCTCTTCCTTCATTTTCATGAGATCGTGAATGGAGGCAAAAGAGCTAGTCTTTCGGATGACATGGCAAACCGAGACCCCGTGTGCGGCATATATTTGACTCGCGTAAACGAATCCATGGCAACAAGGAAGTTATTCCTAGTTAAATTCTGTAGTTAAACTCTGTGGTTTGAGGTCAAAGAAAGATTGTGCCACTCTAAAACTCCACTGGCTGCCATTTTAGTCTAGAATTTAATCTAAGATTACTGTATTAGCATTCCGTTGTTTTGAAGCATATGTACCAACACTGTCTCTTTTCAACCTCGTTCTCTTCTTTAGATCGATCAGTCATCCTGCTCTGTGTTCCAGCCTCGAAAAAAAACGATCGTGTGTCCCTTAAACTGACCTACAATCCACTGACCAAGGATCATTCCACTCTCAAACTCCTGCTATCTGTAAATCGCCGCTGTCCTCTCGCAGAAATATTCAGACCTTGCACACCTTTAAGCCGAGCGTAATGCTTATCTGTTTTGTGACACCTACGGCTCAACCTATTCACGCTGGAACAGAATACGCTGGACCGGCAGTTTACACTTGTAAAGCTGATGAGCGTTCGAGTGCACGTGCGCTCGGAGCGCCATGAGCCTACATTATGGGTATGGCGCTGTATTATGTAAGTGATTTATCATTATGGCCACGTTTATAATCGTCATGATAGTTATTAATCCACTTTAATCTGCACACAAAACATACGCAGACGATTACACAAAATATGGGTGACGGCTTAACAGAACGTGCTTCCCTGGGTAAAACAGCTTAAATTCAACACAGAGAATTCTATTGCGAAGATGAAGTGATGCAGTACAATACGCACTGACAGTAGTTGCATTAACTGCGGTGATACCGATAGTACTAAAGGTAAAGGCAGACGCATCACTAAAGACAACAGCAAGGAGAAAAACAACATGCATCACAGCCTAGGCTCCTCCCTGTCCCATCACTCCCTTCCCTCCTCACCTTTTACCCCTTCCCCTTGGAGACAAAAAAAAAGAGAAAAAAAAAATGAATGAGTAGAAAACCTTCGCCATTCTGCCCTCAGGGAAAGGGAAACAAATGTGCAAAGAAACAGAAATCTGCTGAATATAATTCCCTGATCGGCGCCTGCAAAAAACAAATGAGAAAACAAAAACAACTGAATCAAAATCTCGCGGTTTCTTTGGAGTAGTGTGCATGCATGTGTGTGTGTGTGTGTGTGTGTGTGTGTGTGTGTGTGTGTGTGTGTGTGTGTGTGTGTGTGTGTTTACTGCACATATGCGTATGTTCGTGGACGTGCATGTGTGCATGTAGCTATATGCAGACACCTGCGATGTTATGTATATGTATGTGTATGCTCGCTTGTGTGTTCGTTTGCGCGCACGTCCTATGTTGATGTATTTGTGGGTACACTAGATCTGTGTCCGTTTGTGTGAATGCGCGCACCTGTACATCTGAGTGCGCGCGCGTATGTGTGTGCTTGCATGCAAGCAATTTTGTGTGTGTGTGTGTGTGTGTGTTTGTGTGTGTGTGAGAGAGAGGGAGGAAAAGAGAGAGAGGGGGGTGGGAGAGAGAGAGAGAGACAGAGAGAGAGAGACAGAGACAGAGAGACAGAGAGTAAGAGACAGACAGAGACAGAGAAAGAAAGAACGCACCCACGCACACAAGTGTGTGTGTGTATGTGTGTGTGTGTGTGTGTGTGTGTGTGTGTGTGTGTGTTCCCGCTAGAGTTAAAAAAAGACCTGTAGTGGTCCGTTCCGTCGTAAAAAGGGGCTAAAGAGAAGTCGGATTTGGTCACATGATTCAATTTCTTGAAGGGAACAATCGATATCCAAATGCATCCCGACGGAGAATCCATTAACATTTCATATGGTTTTGACAGCAATTTGACATCTTACTGTCGTCACCCTAGGCAAAGTAATTTTGTTTCAAATCTCTGAACTTTCGTACCCAATGTAAAGCACGAGAGTGATGTTTTAGAAAGTTTGTGGCGTCGACATATGTGCTTAGTATCGATCGAGCCATTTTGATAGCCTGTGTTTGCTGAGATGCTCTCAAACTATCTGAATGCAAACAGCAAAAGCCATTTTGAAGACGTTGAGCGCACGTATGGCGTTGTGCCTCTGTGTTTATTTCTCTCTCTCTCTCTCTCTCTCTCTCTCTCTCTCTCTGTGCTGTGCGTGCGTGCGGCCATACTTGCGCGCTTGCGTGTGTATGGTATGGTATGGTATGGTATGGTATGGTATGGTATGGTATGGTATGGTATGGTGTGTGTGTGTGTGTGTGTGTGTGTGTGTGTGGGTGTGGGTGTGTGTGTGTGTGTGAAATCGATCGAAAAAGGAAAACAGAAACCAAAAAGAAATTTGTAAAACAATGTTTTTTATCCATATAATTTCTAATTACCGTTAACAGAAAGCACAGAGATATAACACATGGTAAAATACCGTGACAGAGTGTTAAAATGTGGATGATCTGGGGTAGAATAAGAAAGTAAAGGTTTAGTTTCTACACAAAAAAAGAACAACAACGGAGTTTATTAACAGCAAATTCAACAACAATAACAGAGTTCCTTAATTTAGTAGCAGGAAAAACAACAATTGCAATGATTTAAAACGAAATTGAGGTTTTTCCTCCAGTTTGGTGTTTACGCAACAATCTGTTCAATGTATGTACTCAATCATAAGAAGATCGACAATAAAAGTGCTATCAATGGCAATAGGTACAGCAATAACGATTGTAACAACAACAGCAACAGTAATAAAAAAATCATCATGATGACAATCATCATCATGATAAAAAGAACCCACATAATCAAAACTCAGTGTAGTTATGAATGTGAATAGTGTGTGCACTCTTCTCACACAAGCAAGCAGAAACTAGTAGACTAAAAAGTACTTTGGGGGTCAACATTTACATGTGAAATAAGATTAAGGGGGGGGGGGGGGGGGGGGGGGCGGCAAAAAAGGAAAACACCAACCTTTAATTCTGCCACCTTGGAAAAGGTACTGAATGACCTGGGCTTTATATATGAGGGTGCATATACTGTGTCCCTCACCCCTCTCCTTCCTGACTTATCAACACAACAACAACAACAACGACAACCAGCATCAAGAGCAACGACGACGATACTTCTGTGTTCCCTTCGTGGCATATTGTATGCCACTGATGCAGACTAGCTTATACAAACCCATACCAGACTCATTACCCAGCGCCGCAGTCTACTGGCAGCAATCAATACCAAGTCGTCACGAGACAACCCTATAAAGGAGACACTTGGATTGTGTTCAGTGGAGCATGTTCCGATGTGACATGTTGACATTTGTGGCAGCTCTAGCCACCATGGTCAGGAAAACATAAATCTTTGGCTTAATGCAGAGAGAGAGAGAGAGAGAGAGAGAGAGAGAGAGAGAGAGAGAGAGAGAGAGAGAGAGAGAGAGAGAGAGAGAAGAGAAGAAGAAGAAGAAGAAAGAAGAAGAAGAAAACGACGAAAAAGCTTATTGTTTCATACTTCGTACTAATTACCTCAAATCACAATTAATTGAAAACAATCACTGGGAACACAAGAGGTTTCATACCAAGTTGTATACACAGAAAACAGCAGAGCTACAAACAGCGGTATCCCCAACTGTAATAACATCGCTAACAATGATTATGGTTACAGTAGTGTTCTGATTACGTTTCTAATTGGAAGGATTTGGTGCAGTAACCATTCCAGACAATCCCAACGGGAGTTACACTTCATTTATAGTCACACAATCTTCATGAAACATTTCAAGGTACGCTTTGTCGCTATCCTTATCCCTGCCAGAACCACAAACAGGATTTTGTGAAAAAGGATATTATTACGCTATGAAGATTCGTTAGTAAGTTACTTTTGGGGTCCTAAAGGAGCTATGTGGTATTGAGAAGGCCAGGACCTCGCCAGTACCGCACCGTCTTCCGCCAGCTACTTTCCAAGAGGTGTACGACGACTATTTAGTTGGAATACTAGCTTTCATTTAACCTGATGTTTGTAAGCGCGATCGGGATTGTGTGCCTATTTTGGTACACTGTGCAAAAATATGAGATTTTCGATTTTTCTTCGTCGGGAGCCTGTTTATCTTCTGAACTCCCTAGACTGTCGTGTGTTATTTTTGAAGAGGTAGTGGACCGAAATCTCCCCCTTTGCTTTTAGCAGGCTGTGGCCCTATTGACAGTCTACCTTTTAGAAACCAGTCGTTCCAATCATGACATCCGAACAGAAAACTGGAAACGTGTATGACCACATCTCAAACAAACCATAGGAACAAGCTGTGCTGGTTTCTGAGGAGTTATGACTGAGACCTTTGGTCAACGTCTCAACTTACCCAGTTGGACAAAACGAAAGTGTGTGTCATAGGAAGAACAGTAATAGACGTTGCTTTAAAGGTGTCGCTGCTTCACCTGAATAAAGATATCCCAGGTAAACGAAAGTACCACGAGCACCCACCTATCTGCTTCATTTCACCACAAGGATTCTACAGTCAACGATCATAGTCATCTCCGGTATGCTTCATTTGACTAGTTATTCTTACTTAATAAAACTTATTACATTATGCGGCAGATGAAAGTACTAACCAACTCAACTGTCAGTCGGAAACCAGCTACGCAGAAAATGAATCGAAACACTATTCAAAACGAGATTCAAATAGAGACGGGTGACATGTGAAATTCTTATAGTGAACGACAGCATACACTTCATAACCAACATAAGCTAGACCAACTTAGGCTAGAGGAGATAATGAACAAAACATTCAAATGCTGGTGGGTACTTTGAGTCAAACGTTTCCCTGTCACAGAAAGAATAAAAACACACGGTTCAGGTATTTCCAGCGCAAGAAAACATGATATGCAGTATTTTCACATCAATGGTATAATGGTATCACTCGTATATATGACGCATTCAGTCAAGTGCAGCGGGTGAAGAAAATTCAACACAAAAGTCCAAACCAAATTTTAAACACATGCACGTCAGAAATAAAAGCGGCAATCCCTGTTATATCAAACATGGTTTCATGGTTTCCACAACCATCGCTGGTAACTGGAATAATTTGCAGGATACGAGAGAGAGAGAGAGAGAGAGAGAGAGAGAGAGAGAGAGAGAGAGAGAGAGAGAGAGAGAGAGAGAGAGAGAGAGAGAGAGAGAGAATAAAGACATTTTATTATGCCGGCACCTTCTTTCTGCATCATATTACACATTTCAAAAGCACGAAACAGTGTTTATAAATACGAAACAGTCATAGTCACAACAATATACAATTAATCCTTTTTAAAAATAAACAGAAAAGATATTCTGAGCGGTTGACTCGTAGTCCTCGTAGAAACAGAACAGACACTATTGACAGAAAACATGGTGAAAATGTGTGATCATCTATTTCTCAGAGACTGGCTAAGAAAAAAGACATTGACATTATATGGAATCTTTGTGGACAGCCTCTCTTCCTCGCTGGTTTGACAGTGCTCACAACAAAGTAGGACTTAAGAGGCTATTATTCAGAGGCTGCACTGTACTGCATTATCTTATCTTGTGCTACAGCATTCATTATGTTATGGTAAAGAACATCATTGCATTGCAAATCTCTGCACGGTGTTTACCGAGTTGTGTTTCATAACAGATTGTGCAGTTAAGATTTTCTCATTTGTTTCATATACAAAATCGATGATACCATCCTGTTCCTTTTAGGTACAGGACATCTTTACGGTGCAGTTCTTTACCCGTTCGCGCGGAGTTATGCACGTATTTCCCATTGAACTGGTTTGTCCGGAAATTATCACTGACAACTGTTTAGACACTGCTTTGTTTTGTCATCTCTTTTCCTTGAGCACTAGCGGAGTCTGGCCACTGTGAATCATCGCAACATTTGCTTGTGCTTTTATTGTACTCCCAGTTCTCATAGAACAGGGAGACTTTGCAATGGGAACGAAGAAATGCTGTCTGAGTGTCAGTCCGTGGTCAGAATGTGTTCAACTCGCACCAGACAAAACTTCTGGGCTGATCTTTCTGAAAATTTGTAGAGTCACGGATGATGCCCGATGTTTTATTTTACCAGAATACCTATTACTAACGGCTATAACGGCCCAAAACGTTTTTTTTTTCTTTATGGAATATCTCTTTATGACGCATTGTTGATTGTGACGTCAAACACATTATGACGCTGTTTTGATTGTGACGTTTTTCAGGAAGATAAACTGGGAGTACGTGTATATGCTTTGCATCTTGTTTAAGACAAATTGCACGCTTCGCTTTTAGAGTTTTAAACCCCGAAAGACGCACTGAGTACCCTAGATGGAATTCTCAAAACGTTCACATACAGCCTACGTGGCGTCATTGCTAACATGGTCAATAAAACTGAAGAGATTTGAACATGTCGCTTAAATATGTATAACTGCATTTTTTTATGCGCTGGCGAGCCCTTTCGCTGAACCGGCTCTTTACTGTGCTCACACTTGGTCATAAAAGTTTTCAACATTCGTATATATCGTCAATTTTGAATTTGCACTTAAGGTCTTACCGACCATTTGCTTCGCTGTAAACAATGTGTTTAATCTTACAGGTTTGGCTTGTTGTTCGTTGAAAGCTAGTCCACAAAAAGAAATGGTTTGACATTTCATTCAACTAGTCCACAAACAGAAATGATTCGACAATGTATTCGACAATATGCGAGCAATCTCATATGAGACAATTTGATCAGGAAGAGGTAAACAGCAGTAAAACAGCGAAAGTTTGTGTCTATAAAGAATGCATTTGCATGAAAATGTTTGTGTTTATGCGTATGTGCGTATAAACGAGTAACACCACGAATCCTGTGGACCTTGAGTGAGTGAGTGAGTGAGTGTGTGTGTGTGTGTGTGTGTGTGTGTGTGTGTGTGTGTGTGTGTGTGTGTGTGTGTGTGTGAGTGAGAGAGAGAGAGAGAGAGAGAGAGAGAGAGAGAGAGAGACAGACAGACACACAGACACACACAGACAGACTGACACAGACACAGACAGATAGACAGACAGACACAGACAGAGAGAATCATCGATGACGCTCGTTGAAAACCAAGAAATGATGATGAAACGTTATATCTCAAACTAACATAACACGGACTTATAAATGAATGAGTCAGGTCAGCATTTTGTACTTCATCTTAGGGAGCACGAAGCAAGAACCGATATCAATTTAGGCTCAGATGAAACATGTTGAACCGAACTTCCAAACTTGGATTCCGCCAAGTAAGCCCCGCTTATCCTTACTAAATCAACAGTTTACGATAAATTAAGGGGTCCTGTTAAGTCGAACTATAATAAACAAGCAAACAATGTTGTACAATTCCAGGTCAGCATTTCCTTTCTGAAGACTGACTACTTTGTAGAATATTTTCCAACGCGAATATCAAACCACCGGCCACCCCTCACACATCAAAATTTCATGCAGTTTATGCTATGAAACAAAAAGTCACAAGGAGCCTGTTTATGTGGTACATCAGGGTTCTAGCTAACAAATGATAACCTCCAATGCGTTAAGCCAACGATAATGTTGTCAGTCTCCAAACAAAAACCATTCTTTATAATTCATTTGAATAATAACATTCAAATCAGCTACAAAATTAAAAGATTTTGATTACAGGAATTCAGGCCACTTTTCACACCAAAGTGGAGTGCGTTGGTCACATATATACAAACACGGAATGAACGAGTTTGAATGGGTATTCATCGTGCACATTTATTCTGTGGATGTCGAGATTCGGTTACATGTTGGAGTACAGTGCAGGAAAACGAAGACAAAAACAGACTCAAACAGAGCTGTTTTCTTTCACATGTTTGTTGTTGCAGCGATAAGGTTCATAATATTCACCAGAGTTCGATGATAGTTGCTTAGGACAAGTGCACAGTTGTGTTATGATTCCACAAAAGAAGGGAAAAAAAAAAAACAAACAAACTAGACATGACGAACGTTCGCACGGCCAAGAATATCTCATGTCCCACATATATCAAAGATCCTAGATCAGTTAATGCTGGTTGGGAGTCGGAATTACAGAAGTCTCGCAGGTTTTAGAGAGGGGATGGAGACGAGAGATTCCGGAAAGCGGTGCCGTGTTCATGTCCCCCAACGACCATCCCTTCTTGGTCCGGCCCATCAGGAGATCGATAAAAGCTTCCAGCATGCCAGGCCAGTGAGCTCCCCTGCTCACCGTCCTCCGTGCAGCAAACGGTCTCCTCGCCTGCTGGCCCTGCCTGGCAGTAAAACTGTTTCGGGCTCACATCGCTTCGATCAGGGCCCGCCACTCGATGGCGAGACAGATACACTGCGTGACCAACTGCTGAGTTATGTCTCGGGGCGGTGGATGTTGATGAGGACTCCTCATCGAGCTGTAGTAGATCAAGGCGATGTAAAAACAGGCAGCCTAACTGCCCCCATCATTGCTAACTGATGGGGCCAGGCGGACTCGCCATGAAACAAGAAAGCCATCGGAGCGGCGGCGGCACCGTGGCTAATAGAAGACCTCTGACCGCAAGGTATCCGTCTTCGCCGCTCCCCTTGTCTGCCTCCAGCCCGTGTTTCAGTGGCCGGGGTTACTGCCTTCCTGGTGCTCCTTAACACGAAATCCATTTTGCAGAGTGTTCATTCTGTTTCCCCCCATGTCACAGTGTACTCGTCTCTCCCAGACTGCATGGAAACAAGGCCTCTGCTGCTTCACTTTTAATGCGTTCCATTCCCAAGCTGGCTTGCTGATCGATTTTCAGCAAGTGTCAAGATTCCACATGTACCATCTTATTGTCACTGTTGGCTGTGAAGCGGCTTGACTTCACTGCAGACTTCTTATAACTGTCCTTGAAACAAGCACAGATGAAAACTCAATCGAGAACATGACGTCTCCAAGAATTTTGCAATGTTTGAAATGAAAATATGGTAAAATGAACCGACTTAATCCTTAGGATTAAGAAAACAACGTCGGCATATATGTACTTTGCTCCTGAATCCTTTTAGGAAAAAAAAAAAAAACATTAACGATGCACACAACAAATAAAACTACTGATGACGTTTATCATGTTAATTGAGATGCGCGTGACTGAAGAAAACATCAAATCGTTAGACATCTGAAACGATAATTTCAATTTATTTTAAAATCAAACTCGGTATCGTAAAGCAAACAAAAATAACTTAGTCCCAAACCAATGCATACTTTTTACTTAATAAGACCCGTTTCAACACTTTTTTCGACAACATTTTATTGTCTTTCGTCTCCAAATCGAAGTACCTTTACCACGACGCTGTTTCAACGAAAGAAGTAGATGCTTCGTCATAGTTCGTTAAAGTAACATAAGTGAATAATGCAGACGTGCAGTCTTGTACTCCCTTCTGTGATGATCCTGCTACACAACACTATGACCGCATGGACCACATGAATTTTTCATCGAAAAGAAACAAAACCCACCCTAATCAAATGGATGTCACGATGATTTTTTTGTGACACCATAGCAACATCCAGTAGTGCTACAATGGCACGCCTTAGAGCTACTAAGCGGTACAGAGTTTATACTTTCAAACCAATACCATTTTTGCGGTAGGTCCTCATTTGATTTATACACATCGGGCTCAAAAAAACCAGTCTCGTTGAACATAAGATGACTCACACGTGCTGTCGAAATCTCTTCTTAATCTGTCAGTCAACCGATGTTGTTTTTAAGAGTTTAAAGCGTGAATGATGACCCGAAAAGACAGTCTCCGGTATAGTTCTGTTCATTGCCTTACGATCAAAGCACAACTTAAAGTTCTGACGATCTTCCACAGTATCACACCATGGTGATGGATGTAAAGACCAAAGCTACAAAGAGCGGGATAGTCGAAGTATTTTGTTAGGAAATCAGTTAGCAGAAATTTAAAATACAATTATGAGAGTTGGGTTTGCAAGTTTACTAGATCGAGACCTCGACTTCAACTTAAATCTCAGTTGTGTGGATCCAATATTTGCATTCTTCCTCCTGTATGTTATTGAAACAGCAACCAAAACGCACTGAAGCACTTAACAGCGTATCAGTCAAGTTAGAAAAAAGAGATGTAAAGTTTTAAAATTCTGTTTGATGAAATCGAATTTTACAGTTATTCTGAGAGACAGACATTGCAATTTCTGCGGAAATACCTCTAACTCCTGGAAGAGTTTGGCTTTTCAATTTCTCCAGGAATAATTTAGAAATGTTCTATAGGCAAATCATGAACACGAAATGCAGGGAACTGACCAAGTTGACAAAGTATGTTGCGAGAAGCAGTGCGAGACATCAAAATCATTATAGAGAAAAGAAAAGTGATTGAAGGCTTCACTTTTAAACGCGGGTGAAACAAACAAAAATGTCCCATGCCGTTTATACTTTTTCTTCCCATTCCCTCTGATCCAGACACCTCATTTGGGCTTGAAAAGTATTCGTCATAAACATCAGTACATTGTCAAAACACATACTACCAGTTCAAACACGTGGATTAGTATATGTAGCCAACAAAAATTCGGTCTGTTTGATAATGTATAGCAATTCCCAATGACGAAATAAAAACTGTCACATCAACTAATATGGTTCAGAATCCTCCCAGCAGAAAACACAATGTTAAATTCGCCTGATTTAAGTCACAATTTGAAATTCAAACCCTACCTGATCTTGATATCCACATCCATATCACACATAATGAATCTTTACCAACTTCAGCATGTCTCGACACACTTTCAAGTGCTGATGCAGTCAAGCAAACACTCCAGAACCTCATACTGGAAGTGTCGATTAAGTTTTCAACGTCGGTAAAAATTCCACCGTCATTTTAATAGCTTCACAGTGTTAAACATCGCACACATTTCCCATCCGATCTCACGCACAAGAAGTTCGCCGGAATTTCACGGATAGTATCTAACATCACAGAAATGTACACATATAGTTTGGAATCACAGAGGGAATTTCCACGTTGGTTTTAGACACAACACACCTTTTTGACATCCCATGATGTTGCAATATGTCTCGAGGGTTGCATCATTCTGGCATGTATTTGACCTATCAAGAACATTTCACGCAGAATCCCCAGTACTGAGGGAATAAAAGACCAGTGGAAGAGGAACAAAGCTTTGGCGTTGAGCTGGAAGCGCTGTCAGGTTCAGCCCAGCCCGTCATGATTTGGAGAAAAAAAGTTTGCAGAAGTGCTGAGCACAGCGGCTGGGGTGGGATTAGACGAAAGAGGCAGAGACCAAGTGACAACTTTGATAACGAGAAAACATGTGATGGCCAGAAGTGTGGGGGAAGGAATCAGCCTCTCCGAATGACCCGTGGCGGCGATGTCTCGAGGATTCCCAGGATCTGAGACACACACAAGTGCAGAATAATTAGAAATGGTGACAACGTTTGCATGCTTAACTGTTAGAGAAACGAAAAAAAAAAAACCATACTCTAGCGCAACGACAGAAACAAAGATAACAACCGCGCAGAATATCAAGTACGCTAAAAAGAACTGCAGAAAATATTGTGGACACTTCTCAATGCTTCCTCCTCAATTCAGATTAGGCCAGTTTACTCTTAAGTTATCAACACAGCTATCAGAACGCTGCCGCGTCT
This sequence comes from Conus betulinus, assembly GCA_016801955.1. Classification (NCBI taxonomy): domain Eukaryota; kingdom Metazoa; phylum Mollusca; class Gastropoda; order Neogastropoda; family Conidae; genus Conus; species Conus betulinus. The sequence continues at coordinate 29,047 of JADBJO010001593.1, read as the reverse complement.
TAGGAAGAGCAGAGTCTCTCCCCGTCACTTGGAGTTACAAGCGAACTGTAACATGGCTGACTAATCAATCTTTACCGAAACTGAAAAAATCTACAAAAATCTTGCTCAAAAACCAATCAGAGCAATCCACAATCATTCTATACATAAAAGTCAAATGGATGTACTGTCCTTTTTTCTTTCGTTCAAGTTGTGTAAACGATAATTGTGTATGTGATAACAAATAAAACATTATTCGTTCAAAGCCCAAAACGGCGACTCCGTTTGATATGCTTTACATAAGTGCAAACCAGCTATCCTCCACAGAATTCACAGTGATACCGCTTTCTCGTGAAGGGGTGTGTGTGCGTGTGTGTGTGTGTGGGGTACTCTTACAATTTCAACACACTCGTCAAATTAAATCGACCAATCCGAAACAAACAAACAAAGAAACAAAGGACTGAAATCCAGCCAAACCAAACCGGTCCCCCACCCAGCCGAACTCAAAAAAACATCTCTTCACATTATCAGGATGCTAGGATCCACATGAAGATTTGGGATCAGTTCAGTGCCAGGCTTTATATTAGGATCCTAATAATGTGACAAGATTAAACAAATTCAAATTAAACCAAACCATCCGGGCTAGAACGCATTGCTCTAAACTAAAGCGATTCATCGACTAAGCCCAAATAAACAAACAATCTCAACCAACATATCTCCAAAAACATAAACAGACCTCTTAATCTGACGCCTCCCCCCCCCCCCCCCCTTTTCCCCACCGCGTCCTTCCCTCGAAGGTAGGAGCGTTCCCTAATCTGGAACCGTGAGATGGAGTTGGCGAACCAAGCGAAACTAATCTGACCAAATGAACCATATCTGAATGATACCCCAAACTCTTCCAAAGCAAATAGCCCAACCACTGAAACTGACCCAACCAAAACGTTTCCACAGCTGACCCGAATGAACACACACACACACACACACACACACACACACACACACACACACACACACACATATTCACTCACTTACTCACGCACGCACGCACACACAGCACACAGACAAACGAAAACGAACAGCAGACAGGCAGACAGACAGACACTCACACATATGTGCGCGCGCGCGCGCGCGCACACACACACACACACACACACACACACACACACACACACACACACACACACACACACACATATACACACACGGAGTGTTGGTGACTCACCAGGATACTGGTCTCCACCACCGGAAGGCGTGAGGTCCTCCCTGCCCTGGGCCTGGGTGAGAATCTTGATGTGCTCCGCCCCGGCGTTGTGGCCTTGCTGACTCAGGGTGGCGAAAGCCCGTCCAGGTTCCTCCCCTGTGCCTCGAGGCGTCGGTGTCGTCACCGTCGTGCTGGTCGTTGTGGTAGTGGTGGTGGTCAACTTCTCCTTGAGGTATTTTCCATAGTCTGCGAGAAGAGAGCTATGCATGAGTAGCGTGGAGAGTCTGGAATTCGGAACGAGGGAAGAAGTTTGAGAAATCTAGACATGGGAACAGAGAGAGAGAGAGAGAGAGAGAGAGAGAGAGAGAGA
>JADBJO010001593.1:15000-25000 GCA_016801955.1 Conus betulinus | reverse complement strand
GTGTGTGTGTGTGTGTGTGTGTGTGTGTGTGTGTGTGTGTGTGTGTGCGCATGCATGCGTGCTTGGCTTACGATGCTCTGAGCACAGGAGTCTATACCCCAGTCAAGAACAAACGTCAATAAAATGGCTATAAGAAAACAAATAAGACAATTATGTCCATTGTGTCTTATTTCAGGTGTTCGCGTTGTACTAGAACCGAAAGAAAGGGAAGGGTAGATTTTATCATGGTGAGTGTAGCATATATCTATTCAACAGCGTATTCTTCCTCTTCATTTTTTGATATTCTATACAAAGGATTGGACCGTTACAAGACCTCTGCTTTGTCGCGCATAACTGTGGACTGACGTCTTTGGAATTTGCAAGCATCCGCAACAGAATCTTTATGACCAACTGTTTTGGGGCTATAAAAATAATAAGCTCCTCTTTTTTAGAATTATTATTGTAATAATGACGACACGACGATCATTATTATTTCGTCTTGCATTTTTTCCTATGCCCCCCTCCTGACATTACTTCCAATTCTGTGCTGTTGCCCCAGTTCCTCTCCTACATTCTCCTGTTGACGCCGATTAAAAAAAAAAACGAAATTGAATACAGAGAATGAACACAATGACGATGAAGGAAACGAAAATAGTTATGGCTATGTTAAAGATAACGATTCTGTTGCAGAAATAAGAAACGCATCGAGAACAACAACAAAACAGTCAAAGAAGAGTATGCAGCTGGAAACGCATCACTCTCACCATAAAGGACCATCGACTTGGTATCCTGACCCAGGACATTGGAGGCCTCACAGACGTAGGTGCCGAAGTCATGCTCCGCCACGTACATAATGATGAGGCTGAGGGTGATGGAGTCCTCCGCCTCTCTGTACACATCCACCCGGTACTGGCCGGCTATCGTCTTAAACCTGAAGGTGACAGGAGAAAAAAGTTCAAGCGAGCACTTTTTCATCATCACTTCATCACTTTCCCCTCATTGTCTGACTAATTCATGTAATTATCTACGAACTGGTTCATCAAAAATGATATGAACTAACTAATTCATTCATACTTTGTGCCCCGTGTCCCTGACACTCAAAGAGGCGTGAATGTTACATCGCCAACCACAGCTTCTCCACACTCCTCTACCCATCCACTCCCCCCCCCCCCCCCCCCGCCAACACACACCCACACAGATACCTGTTTATTTATCTGTCCGTCTGTCTGTCCGTCTGTCTGTCAATCTGTCTGTCTATCTGTCTATCTGTCTATCTATCTATCTATCTATCTATCTATCTATCTATCTATCTCAAAGTTTGTTCTGTTGCTGTCTTTAGCTTCAACCAGCCACAGATACGTATCAATATGAGATCGACAAGAGGCCACTCAACTGGGGAGAGGAGCAGGGGGGGGGGGGGGCGTGGGGGGCGGCTGCACAGGTATGGACGGACCGCTTCGGAGGTGTTCATTGGTACCTTTTCTGACTGAACATTTACACGACATTTCCTTATTTAGCTACCGATGACAACAATAAAGGCCTGGTCGCTGAAAAGTTAGGGTATTCAAAGACACCTTCATCGTATTAACTTTGGGGACTAAAATCAGTGTAGCGGTTTGGAGCAATCGTTCCGGTAAACCAAATTTTAGAGTGATAAGACACAGATACATACTTCGTGCCCTCACTCGCCCACATCACCCCAGTCCACCCGCCTCTGAGTGTGCACTTGTTCCCTTTTAGGGACGGAGAAGGTAAAGGAGTTATGGGCAGGAGCCGAGCACTGCTTTCATCTTGCCAGCCCAGGGAGAGAGTGGAATTTCCACAGCGATCGCCTGCACCCTTGACTTGCACATGCTTCGGTCCAGCAGCAGTTTCTGTTGCCGGCTGTTTGATAACTAACAAGAGCTGACTCCAACTGATGGTCAGGAAAGATTAATATCAACACCGAGATGCATGATAAGGCCAACGGGGGGGTATACGTTCAACAGGTACTGTCCACAGGTACTGTAAAGAGGTGGCCACGATCACCGACTTCGTCACCTGTATCAACAACCTGAATAACATGCGCAGGATGACGTCTTCCAGCACGTTATCTAAGGAAACACAATGATGGTGCAGAGTAAGTGTTCATGACTAGATCCTTTTTCTGTGCTTCACATGATACCTTTTCGGTTATTGAACACGTCCACAGATGACACAAACATTAACATTGACAATAAGCAGTCTCTGGCATTAAGAAACAACGCTCTCTCACACACACACACACACACACACACACACACACACACACGCTGACCCGTTCCCCCTGCCCGCTAATAACACATCCACTTTCGCCATTCAGACCCAGGCCTTTGAAGTTCCTGACAACACTTGAGTCTGTCCTGGAAACCAGTTCACGGCTATTCGGCCAATCCCTCTGAAACTTTCCCAATCCTCCCAACTGTCCCCTAATCCAGTCACGTCGTAATCTCCCATCATCGGAGAGGTCTTAATCTTCTTCAACCGGCCAACGGACTTTTCAACCCGTGCTTTCACATTTTCGTTCAGCAATTTCAAATCATTCCTTCAACAGTTCTTTTGATGCGCGAGAACCGGAGCCTACGAGAAGCAGTTTTATGCAACTGCCAGCCCGCGAATGAAACTGTGTTGTTTTTGAAGTCTTTTGAATTGTACTGCACTGCACCGCGCTATATTGTTTTGTATTGATTTTTTTTTATTGCATTGTGTTTTTACTGCGCTGCACTTTAGTGTAAGATTTTGCATTTCTTTGTATTATAATGTTTTGTGTCGCATGATAACATCTTGTATTGTACTGTTATGTGAAATCTGGGTGGCCGATTGGGTAAGACATCTTGTTCCCATGCCAAGGGTTTGATTCCCATTCGAGACAGCCAGACTGGAACAGACCGTTTCTTCTGAGGCATCATCCTCATAACCAAGGTCTCGTGCGTGAACGCATACATAAAAAAAAAATCTTGCACTCACTTTAAATCCAATCCCACCTTTCGGAGATAAGTAGGCCATTGTGTCGGTGGGATGAATGACATGAAAATAAAAATAAAATGAACTCTGGCTTTGTGTTTCGACATCATCCACGAGGGCGGAATGAAGGTACATTTATGGTGGAATTAAAAGGGTAACGTACGCAAACATCTCTTGAATTATGAACCTAGGAGTCCTATGCGAGGAATGAAGAAAAAGGAGCAAATATTGTATTGCACTGCTTTGTGTTGCATTGTACTGCAGTACACAGTATTGTATTACACTGTACTGTATAGTAGTGTACAAATTTCTCTTTCCAACTGCTTTCCTGCTGTTACATTCGGGCTGCTTAGACTCCTGGGGAGGAGGGGCGGGGGTGGGAAGGGGGGGAGGGGGGGGGGGGGGGGGGGGGGGGGGCGGAGGCGTTTCACAGTATGGCGATGCCTACAAAGCACTACAGTGGAAGTTTTCTTCAGTCTGCACCCCCACACAAATCCTTAAAATTGGATATTTAGTGGGAGGCATCTCTTACAGGAGGCAAATCTATTACAGATTGAGCGGAAAATGAAGCGAATCTTTAATTGGTGACATATGTCGTACTAATATAGTTAAACACACTCAAAGGAACACGTTTCTATTGAGATTACGTCAAATAAAACGAAAACAAAAATGTTCCAGAGAAAAGAAATCTTCATGAAGACGGATGAGTCTGGCGGATGCATGTCAAGTAAAGAGAAAGGGAAAAAGCATCCCAGAAAAATGTCTTTGTATAATGGAAATCTCTGTTGGGATGTATGTTAGTAAAGAGAAAGTTGAAGCTGTTCCAGAGAAAAAAAATCCTCTGATGGAGTATAGATCGGGAGGTATCCTAACAAAGTGCGTGACAAACATGTCCAAGAGAAAAAAAGTCTATACTGAGGGAGTATACAGCTGGAGTTGGATCTCATACAGAGAAAAACAAAATTGTCTAAAGAAAAAATGTTTATATACTGAGGACTGTTGGGAGGTATGTCTAATAAGGGGGATAGACAAAGACGTTCTAAAAATATGTCCATGGGGTGAAGTGTACTGTTAGTTATTTCTAATAAAGGGGAAGACAAACATGCTCCAGAAAAGGAAGCTTTTATGGCAAGGAGCTTATATTGTGAGAAAACATCCACTGTAGACAAAGGAAAAAAAATTACTCCAAAAAGGTATTTTACGAGAGGCATGTTTCATGCAGACGAAGAGAAAATGTTTTAGGGGAAAAAACGACCTTAAAGAGAATATTTTCAGTACGGAGGAAGACAAAAATGTTCAAGGAGAAAAGCTGCAATAAAGATAGTGTCTTTATTGGGATGAAACTTAGTCCGGACAAAAAAGTTGTTATAAGGGGAGGCTTTTTCCATCAGGAAGTAAATCTTGTTAACCTAACACAATCATGTTCCTGGAGTAAAAGGTTAAACAGAGTCTTTATAAGAGGTATATCTCGAACAGACAAAGCCATAAAGAAAGCAGCAGTAAAACCGGCTGTTTTTCTTTATTGTCTATCTCTTTTTAGATATACAGACAAGAAAGTTCCAGGAAAAGCAGTTTCTATAGGGAGACAACATTTATGGATTATCACCATCCCCATCATGATACCACCACCACCAACACCACTACCACCACCATCATCATCATAACTACCACTATAACTACTCCCACGCACGTGGCACAGGAGTAACCGACCTCTCAGGCTTGCCCTTTTTTCCCTGGCGGAGCCACTTGATGTTGGCCTGTGGGTTTGGCGGTGATTTGACACTCCAGAATGGTCTCCTTGCCCTTCGTTTGCCCGATGCGCTTGTTGGAAGGAAGATCTCCGGTGGGTCTGAACACACAGGTCAACGGTGAAGAAAAGACGATGGTAGAGAAAAGATAAATGTGAATGAGGTGTACAGCGGTTGAACATTCGATCCAAGTTTTGTACATTACCCTGGTGACTTTGAGACTAGAATGATTAAATATTCAAATTACACGTGCATAATACAACTTTGAAACTTAGAAACTTAAATAACTATTAGGAAAGACGTATGGTGTACAGAAAGTTCATGTAATAGATCCGCCAAATGATAATGCACGAATCGCAAGAAAAATCACGACGCGTTTCAGCCTCTTAGGTCTTCTTCAGGCTAAATAAACAACACTCAGGACAACGACAATGAAGAACGAACAATCACTTATCTTGTCAAATTCTGTGTACGATGGGAGTTGAATGAAAACGAGGTCGCCGGGAAGGAGACAATGGGAGTTGAAATAGTTATGATGATAACAATAATACTGATAGCAATAATGATAATGATAACGATGATGATGAAAATGCTGAACAAACAATAAAGTGAGGATTACTACCAGTTTTGATGTAATACATCCATAGCAGTTGTGGCATGGGATAATGGAGAGGGGGTTAGAGGATTGTCGAACAGTATGGTTGTTGTGGCAACAGTGTTAGTGACGATGACGATGGTGATGGTAATGGTAGTGATGGTCATATCAATAATAACACTGGTATTAATAATAAAGATAATAATAATAACAACCGTAACGGTAATGTTAATAATAGTAGTAATAATGATAAAAGTAATGGTACAAAAACACAATGAAAATAATGTCAATAATTGTAACACTTATACTTATTTTAAGATGCCAAGGGAGCAGAAAAAGGAGGTGGAGGGGAAGGAAGGAAGTCCAAAGAGGAGGAGGATACAAGTTACGGGACGGATGGAGTCTAATATTCATATCAACAGTTTAATAATAATCATGATTGCAACCATACTGTAATGATAGTGATGATACAGGAGGCTGGACAAGTGGTACGACTGAATGTCGGAAATATTGTAAAGTATAATGATAATATCAATACAAGTAGTACATAATCATAACAGTAATGAAGTTGTAACAACAGTTATAATGATGATGATATCAAAAGAATGGTAATGACAATAATGATAATAGTAAGCATAACAGTGATAGTAGTGATGATGATAATGGTGATGTTAATACTAATTGAGGTATTAATTTTTTTTTGGATGATGATGATGATAATGCTGATAATGCTGATAATATTATGATAACAGTAGCACCAATAGCAATGAAAATAAAAGTAATATCGGTAATAGTAATAGTTGGTGGAATGAAATAGAGATGTCAATGAGTAAAAGTTAACGGTGCTACTGGAGCAGGGAGAAGGTGAGGATAAATTAGTAATGTTAACAATGGCACACAAGTGAGAAGGCACAGTAAGTGGTTATCATGAGGAAATAGGGGTTAATGAGGGAAAAAGGTAGGGAAAAAGAAAAAAAAAAAAAAAAGGGGGGGGGGGGGGGGGGGGGGGGGGGGGGGGGGGGGGGGGGGGGAGGGAGGGAGGACCACACACCTACACCTCCACACACATACAGTCACACTTTTCCCCTCTCTAATTTAGTTTATCATATATAAGTATTATTACTATTACTACTACAACTTTCTGCAGGCGATAGGATTAGTGATAATAGGACCTAGCAATTATAGTAAACATAATAGTATTGATAATGATGTCTGAGGTAAATAGTGGGAGGTATGGTAGTGTGCGTGTGTGTTGGTGGAGGACATTGCAGGCAGGTGTTGCAGAGATGGATGGGTATATGCTACTGTTGGATGTTGATGACTCGAGGTGGAGGGTTCCAAGTCTGGCAATAAGGTAAGATTCCTGCATAAGGCGCTCCAAGTTGTCACTCGGTGATCGCCTAAGTGCCAGGACTTTGACATGGTTGATGCTGTGTTGGGGGTGGGTGAAGTGTAGAGCAACTAGTTGGGGCCAATGGTGGTGGATATCGGCCAGCTGTTCAGAGGTGTGCGTCTCAAGTGTGCGCGACGTCTCACCTACATAGATCTTACCACACAGCTGGCATAATTGTAACCCTCCCTCTTTTCCTGTTATTTGTGCCCTGATTCTAACTGAAAACAAATATTTAGCAACTCTAGTCTCTTTTTCACAAAGTATTTCAGATATGTTTAAAAGAAGCAAAGACATGTAAACTTATGAGACATATCTTAAATAAATGTCAGCGAACCGCCCAGAGAAACGTGGACAAACGAGTCACAAGACAACACACAAAACGCGTTTCGACCTCTTAGGTCTTCCTCAGGTGAAATAAAGACGGACAAAATAACGAAAATGCAGTTAGCTTTGATCGCTTCAGATTGCTTCTGAGTTCAGCGCAAGGAAGGCGTTGAATGAGCCTTCCTTGCGCTGAACTCAGAAGCAATCTGAAGCGATCAAAGCTAAGTGCATTTTCGTTATTTTGTCCGTCTTTATTTCACCTGAGGAAGACCTAAGAGGTCGAAACGCGTTGTGTGTTGTCTTGTGACTCGTTTGTCCACATTTCTCTGGGCGGTTTCGCTGACATTTATTTAAGATTTGTTAAGTTTTCCGCCTGCAGTCGTTTCACTTTGCAACTAGATCTTATGAGACATGTTTAAGAGAAGCAAAGACGTGTTAATTTTCACAGTATAACAGATCTTTAAATTACTCCTTTGCCGAGGTGCGTTAGTAGATCTTTTACTCGTATCAAATAATTTATGTCTGCTATTCTTTTCTTAACAATTTGTTAACAAAATAATTTAAATCATCAAAAATGCAAGACCCGAACATTCGAAAATTTGTTGGGCTACATATTCCGATGTGATCCATGTTACAAACTTAAGAATTTTTTCCTACATCCCAATCAGACTACTACAATTTTACTCAAATTCAATGGCGACATGTTTGAGGAGATAACGTTAATGAATAGCAGAATACAAATGCGAACGAATCTTACGTAAATATTCACATTCGAGCCTCTCTTCAAAAGAAAAAGTGCTCATCATAAAAACATAGTAGTTATGTGACTGAAATATAGTTTAAGTACAATATACAGGAAACTGCTTTGTGAGGTGGAGGTGTGTGAACAGTGTTTGACATTTTGTTAAAAAACAACAAACAAACACCGAACTGGCTTTCTTGATGCCTCTTTTTTGCGACCTGTGACTGTTTCGCGACTCTTGTGCGGCTAAATGCTTGGACCACTCTGAAGTGAAGATTTTAGTGATATCTCGTGGTGATGAAATCAATGATGCCTTCAAGATATATGAGAAAAAAACAATCCCCCCCGTTTTTGAAGTGACTGAATGAATCTTTCATTTAATTTTAAAGACGGTGGTTTTCGTTGAAAGTGTCACAGACAGAACGTGGATACTGCAGAGATCATTTTACTGTTGCAGAAACTAAAGTTTGACGAAAAGATACAATATGTAGCAATTCAATTTATCGCTTTTAAAGGATGCACATTCTTGGATTGGACCATAACGCAAGCATTAATCTTTGAAGAAGAATACACCATAAAAATATTCATGAAACACTAATATAGAGATACAAGGTCTTATTTCTTTTAAAGGAAAATCGTATAAAAAACATATAATTCGATCTGAAAATACACGTGGTAAAGGAAGAAAAACATATTGAGCAGCAGGGAGTTTATACATCAGAAAAACAACGAACACAGAGAGAAAATGATTCTAAATAGCAGAAATGAATAAACGGACAGTGAACAGATATAAAAGAAAAACAAATAGAGGGAGTATTATCAAGACCAAGAACTAGGTCGATAACCAGATTGGGCAAATCAGTAGTTACTTTTAATATTGAGGACGCGCCTTCACGCTAACAAAAACTATTGGCAGATTAATAGATCAGCGAGATAATGATATAAAGATGTAACAAACTTTGAGACATAATTCCCCTTTGTATTTGACAAAATCAGAGACATTGTTCCATTGGTATACTGAACCATTTAAAAGACGGCTGCAAAATAATATTGGAAAAGTCCGTTAAATTGTGATCACAGAACAGTTAACTGGTTGATGTATTGACATGAAATCACCATTTATACATCTGCAATAAATGTGATGCTAAATGAACCAGCAAAATAAAGAAATACGCTGGTATTTAATTTATGAAAAATATAAAGAGCTAAAGCCTTGGATGAAAAACATAGATTTCCATGATGTTTCCCATCTTTTGAGCAAATAAGTTCACTGAGAAACAAATGTAAAATATGTTTTTGGGAATCACATCATCATATCTAGTTAAGATACAGATAAAACGTTTTATTCCCACCACACACACACACACACACACACACACACACACACACACACACACACACACACACACCGCGCGCGCACGCATACGCAACAATTATTATCAACTGCTCTATGGTGACAATTAAATGGACTTTTGTTATATTATTTTTTGCAGCTGTCTTTTCAATGGTTAAAAATACCAAGGGGAGTCTGTGACTCGTCGGCAGAAACGGAGGACAGAGGCGACGTACTTTTAATATTGCCTACCACAATATTATGACTTCAGATGGCAATATACTGTTACTGCTACCTCAAAAAAGGTTCGGTGTGGCTGTGTATCTTAAGCCACAGAATGTCTTAGATTAAATGCCAACTATGCAGGAATAGCTTTCCCATTGCTTACTGGAAAAGTGTCAGAGTTTTCCTTCAGGAATGATTCGACATGAATTAAGCGTCTGCACAAGCGACTGATCATATTGGAATAATTCCGTCGTTGTTAACCACATTGCATTTTTCCCCGTGAGATACTGGAACAATTAAACTTTTTTTTAGAATTAAAATAGATTTCATACGTATTTTTTGCATATTTTCATCACTCGTTCTACATTGACAGTTTGAAATGCTACAATAATTTCACTACATCCAACAGTAAGTATGTCTTGCATATTTTTTTTCAGCCTTCTACATTGACAGTATAATGTGCCTGGAATTATTTCACTACGTTCAACAGAAAGTGCTTTGTATGTTGCACATTTAAAAAAAAATCTGTTACAATAAATGTAAAGATGATTTCTGCTTTTGTATTGCGACAATGATTTCACTACATCCAACAGTAAGTATTTTTTGCATATTTTTTATCAACCTCCTACATTGACAGCGTAATGTGCCTGGAATTATTTCAATATATTCAACAGAAAGT
>JADBJO010001593.1:0-10000 GCA_016801955.1 Conus betulinus | reverse complement strand
GCATTGATGGAAAAAGAAGAGAGGGCTAAGCTGAAATTCTTGACTCAAACCCACTGGGTATCTAGAGTAGTCAGAACAGGTACATAAGTCTTACACGATCATGAATCTCTTACACAATCATGAAATTGTTTTACAGCGTTATATAATTTTCACAATATATTTTCCCTAAACTGCAGAAAGAGCGTTTCTGTTAACGCATCAAATGCTTTCCTGAAGTCCACAAAATTGAGAGGTCTGGGCGTTTTATCTGAACCTTTTGTGTTATTGCATACATGGTTAAAATATATAACTATAGCCTAATCTGAACACTGTATGTTCTTCACTTCCTTTCCATTTTTTATGTCCGTTTCTTAAGGAACACACACACACACACACGGCACACACACACACACACACACACCACACACACACACACACAGAGAGAGAGAGAGAGAGAGAGAGAGAGAGAGAGAGAGAGAGAGAGAGAGAGAGAGAGAGAATTTTCGTGACTATATGAACCTTACGTCTTAACATATGAAAGAAAAGAGAAAAAAGAATGTACATATTCAAATGATATACAGTATTACTGTGTATTGAAATATATCAAGTATATTAATCACATTTCTTCTATAGATTATAAAGACAAATTATGGACTTAAAATAATCAAAGACAAGTGTGAAGTGACCAACAAGGGCAAAAGCAGAACACTTGTGCATTAGTGGCTACAACACGACACAAGTAGATGAAGCATACTACGAGGGATACAGTGCAGTACATTGTAATAAATAACAATCAAATACAGTAAGCTACAATGCAAGCATCATCATTCCATTCAACAGCACAACAGATACAGAACAGTGATATATACTGTAGCAGACAGCAGGACAGTGCAAAGCAGTATCATTTATCAGTTTGAGTTGTTACATCATCATTTGGGATTCATTCAAACGCCTAGTTGGAACACTTCCTGCCTGTGTTGAGATGCGCAGCTGTAGACTTGTATCATGTCAGTGAAATCCATTTACTGACTTGAGAGATATCAATTAGCGTTCACACTCTACACAATTTGCAAAAATATCATATGTTCATTTGCACATGCAAGCCTACATGAGGAAGAGAGAGAGAGAGAGAGAGAGAGAGAGAGAGAGAGAGAGAGAGAGAGAGAGAGAGAGAGAGAGAGAGAGTTAATTAGTTAGTTAAATAAACATAGATGAAAACTGTTGAATCAACCTCAGCGAGTGTTGGACACATGAAGCAAATAAGCAACAAAACAAAAAAGACACACAGAACCTCCACAAAAAGGCCAAAAGCTACTGAATCCAAGCCCACAGAAAGCAACAGACGGGAACACGAACAAAGGATGACAAAGGGCAATTTGACTGGATGGAAGCAAGTGGGAAGGAGTAAACTAATCTACTGGCCGGCAATCTGACTTGGTTACTGAACTATATTATGCAAAAATCGGATACATTTGCATTTTTTAATAACATTTGTTTATCTTTTTTCTCATAAAAGTGTTTCATAAAGCATTTTCATTGGACAGATGAAATAGGGCAGTGGTTGGAAGGGTATGGGACAGGGAGAAGGGGAATTAGTCTCTGTAAAGAGATTGATGTCCAGGTTTTTTTCGCTTTCGATCCTGATATTCTATACACGTTACAATTAAAATGTCCAGAGAGGACATCAGAAAAGTATACTTTATCTCTAAAATGTTCTTTCTCGGACAAAGGTTTAAGATGAGTCCGAAACTGGCTTACAGTCATCATGCTGATTTCAATTCAAATAACCCAGAAAGGAGATGATCAAAATCATTGTTACGAACATGAGAACGCAACAGCCCAGATGAAACAACGTTTTACCGGAAATATTTTTTTTAAGTGCAACGTTTCACCGGAAAATATTGAAAAAAAGTGATTCTCGACTTTTACAGAATAACCTTCAATAACCAAGTCACTGGGGCAGGCAGAGTTGGCAGCGTCATGCGAAAACAAAGTAACAATCTTACTATTATGGCCGGGGCAGAACTCACTCTGTCTCTCCGTCCCGTCTTCATTCCTCACGTGACGGTACCACGTGACCGTTGGCATGGGGATGCCGGTGACGTTGCATACCAAGGTCACTGTTTCCCCCTCACGTGGAGTTTTATCCTTGCTGGAGAATTCATCCAAGATTTTGGCTGGTACTAAAACAGACAAAAATACTCCCCTTTTAGTTTGATTTTCTCTTGACGCCAGTATTGTGAGAGGCCGGAACTCGCATACACGCAAATGCATGCAGAATCCGCCTACCCCCACCCTCAGCCCCGATCTCACTTCACATAAAAAAATGTGCTAATGCTCGTGTGACTTATACAAATACATATACAGATGCTCATTCATACTCATAAAAAACATCCATGCATTAAAACACACACACACACACACACACACACACACACACACACACACACACACACACACACACATACGTCTCCTCCCACTCGTCCATGCGCGCGCGCACGCTCGCACATACAACCTACCGCACAGTATAAACATACACGGTGCTGAACATAACTGTTGTTGATCTGATTACAGTACGTACAGGTCCATTCATTGTGACTGGGCTCTAAAACATCTGCCATTTTCTTTCGCCAACACCCATGCATTTATCAATCTGTTTCAGCTGAGCTGCACAAGTGCTTTGTTTCAATAATTATACACCACTTTCCTCGCCACACACCATCTTTGCTCACCCTCTGCCGCTCAGTTTGCACAACAGGCTCTTGATCTGGCACAGTTGGAACAGGTCTCACATACTACTTTGACAGTAGTCAATCATCTATTGACGTACTTGTCTACCCATAGAATGAATATTCATTTACCTATGGATAAAAGATACATGCCTCACTGGTTACTCTTGAAAATGTGTTTTAAGTCTGACACAAGTCGCAGCTCGACGCTTCGTGTATCGTCAACACAACACCATCACTTTGTCACCGCCTCAGCAATCTTACTAGGGTTCTAGCTGCACAGATGATTGATTCTTCCTACTAGTACGTAGTTATTACTATATTTTCACACCTAACCTTGCGCAGTGGGGTGGACAACCTGGATCTTGACGGATCGTCCATTTGATCCGATTAGTGTACAGTCAGAGGACCGTGCTTTTCGCACAGTTTCACCGTGATTTCTGCCTACCTACATTCTGGTACGCATTTTGACTAATAACTGTAACACAACCCCCCCCCCCCCCCTTCCGCTCTACCCCTCTTTCCCCCTTAACTCCCTCCCACGACTTACATGCACTCCCACGACTAACATACAAACGGCGGCACAGCACAGCACGACATTTCTTTTAACGTTACAGAGCTGGTTTGTGGCCCTGGAGTCTACGTTTTTCATATCAACACACGGACCTTGATTCCTACCTATACACTTTCTCCCTCCCTCCTTCAATACACTACAGAGACTCCTGTTCAAGTCTGCGGTAAGTATATAATCTCTCTCTCTGCTCACCTTGCACAGTGAGGTGGACAGTTTTGATCTTGACCGGGCTGGTGTTGATCTGGCAGTTGTACAGACCTTGGTCTTTGTGCTTGACGTCTCGGATGTGAAGGTTCCAGTCTTTGGTGAATGGACGTTCCACCGACACTCGCTCGTCGTCGATGATGCGGCGATCCTCGTGTGTCAGCAAGGTGGACCACTGGTCTGTCCACACCACCTGGACACGGAGACACCAGGTCATGCCGGTAACGGAGTATGAAACAACAAAACTAACAACAGTAACAACATCCATGAAACATATTTACAACAATGTATACAACGTCGATGACAACTACAAGACCCACAAGAAAAACAATGATAGTTAAAAAAAAAAAGAAGCAACAAACAAAAATGGACCAATATGAAATTGTGAACGTCGGTATACTTCCTGCAGAAATAAAAACGGACCATTATCAAAATCTAAGCGTCAGTATACTATCTACTTTAATCCTGTATTTCGAAACAACGGGGAAAAAAAACATTGTGTACCGCAAAACAACGATAACGACAAACTGGTAAAAAAAATTACCAAACGTACCACAAACATACAGATCAGTGGGATAATTACGTCTTTTTATCTGTCTGCCTGTCTACCATAGTTAGGCCCATCCATTGCCTCCCTTCTAACTACCGCGGATCACTCCCTCTAAGGCACGTACCATTCGTTCACCAACGCAAAAAAGGAAACAATGCGAAGACACACACACACACACACACACACACACACACACACACACGAACGCATGCACGCACGTGTACACACACACACACACACACACACACACACACACACACACACACAAGCTTACGCTGGCAGAGAGAGAGAGAGAGAGAGAGAGAGAGAGAGAGAGAGAGAGAGAGAGAGAGAGAGAGAGAGAGAGAGAGAGAAGGCGGGAGGGCGGGAGGGAGAGGCCCACACACTAAACACGAAAAAAAAAAAATGCGAAAGTTTAACAAACTGCGAAAAAAACAAGAAGAAAAAAAATGTGAGACAGAAAAAAGCACGGTACATCGAGCAGGATTAGTAGAGAAAGTAGGAAGGTCCCCTGTGAAGCGTGCATTTAATGCACCTAAAAAGAAACCTTGGCAAAAAATGGGACCCTGTCACATTCTGTGGAAAAACTGAGGTGAAAACATTCACTCCTCAGAGTATAAAAAAAGTTCCGTAAGAAAAGGAGTTCGCGCAAACACACACACACACACACACACACACACACACACACACACACACACACATACACACACACACACACACGCACACACACGCACACACACACACACACACACACACACACACACACACACACACACTTATTAAAAAAAAAAGTCTCTCGAGCATTATGCCCTTTGCAGAAAAAAGGCTCTACAGTGCGTCCAGCATCGCTTCTCGAGTGTGAAAACCTTACGCAGTCAATACCTCCCAAAACGCCTGCAGTACTGCATCAGCTTTCCTTTAGATTACTAATAGTCTGTTTGCGCTTCAAAATGGTGATGTGTCTGTTCTCACTCTCATTGATCGGTCTGCAGGGTTTGCCACTACTGATCATGCTTGGTTACTGAAATACATTCGTTTCTGTACTGTAGCCCTGGTGCTGCTTTGCTGTGGCTTCAGTCATGCGTCTCTGACAGAACTCAGACCCATGCTGTGAGCAGTTCGGTTTCACTCTGTGTGTATTTGTTTTGTTGATCCTCTGGACTCTGTTCCTGGCCCTGACAATCTTCGCATACTACACAAACCCTCTTACATTCTTGATTCAGGTTTTATAGAGTGTCAGTCTTTTGCACACGACTCTCGTGTCATTCAAGTCTTTCCACCCCACTCAAACACAAACTAGTATTCTGCTCATTTCTACGTGCATCTCTAAATCAACAAAAGCCTGGAGGGTAGACCACAAAAGAAGCTAAAGGAACAGGCGGCAAAACAGATGCAATTCTCCTAAACACCAAAATAAACTCTTTCTCCCTAAAAACGACATACGTCTGCAAAGTCAGCTGACTCTTGGTGCATTTTCAAACGCTTATTCCTGTGCTCATGCTGAACTACGGTGCATTAATTTCAAGTCTCCTCTGACTGCTACAGGCGCCCAGTTTTTTTTTTTTTGAAGGTAGCAAGACGCGACGATTCTTAATTTTCAATGGTGTGGCTGCCTTCTGCACATCATCAGCTTAGTTCAGACTTGGATTGAAAGCGAAGGAACGTAATCATGTGATTTGAGTCCTTAGAATGATTTACCATAGGTGAAAGAACTCAGCGCAGAAATTCTTTTTTGTGACAAACCCTTTCCTCGATGCCCTTTCCCAATCATTTGTTTGTTTTTATTTCACCTCTAAACTCACGTATTAAGTACATACCTTCTTCGACAACGAACACCTTTCGCTTCCGCTATTATTCTTACAGTGCACTAACTTTCAGGAATTCTGCTGCTCAGTGTTTTGCATCATGTAGAAAAAGAGAACACAGCTACCTTCAACAAAACACGGAAACGTACCTGTTCAACAACTACTTCAACAAAAAATCTGACCTTTTCTACCATTCTCTTATTTTCCAGCCACTTCGATCTGTCAAATGAAAATGCAAGTATGACAGTGCGTCAGCGTGTGTGTGTGCTCCAGGTAATCATGAAATACAATTATGCCATATTTTGCAGAGCACGTGCTTCATACATGTGTTGATATAAAGTTTTATGCATTGACACGATCGCGGTGAGTAAACAGGTTGACAACTGCTCTCCTTCGAGTTTCATCGCATTATAAGATGTCTCTCTGTAAGGCTTCTTGGTCATTCTCACCATGGTGGTGTATGAACTTCTGGTATCATTAAACGCACATTTTCGTATTTCTTTGAAGAGAAGCTAGTTGGAAAAGACAAATCAGCTCTGATACTATTTGCATAGTGTGAGTTTGGATTCCCCACTTAGTATCATACTTTTGTGAACAACTACGAAGAACCAGCATTGAACGTTAACTGGTACACGTTCTCCATATCCTTCTTCACTTTCCAACCCTGGGACACTTTCCTTCCACTCACTTCTCCTCCTCCCTCCCTTACACACACACACACACACACACACACACACACACACGCACACACACACACACACACAAGCACGCATACACACGCACGTACAAGCATATACACACGCACATGCAAGCATGCGCGCGCGCGCGCACACACACACACACCACACACACACACACACACACACACACACACTTTAATTATCCTGTCACCCCTTGGGGGTATAGAGGACATAAAACAAAAGAAAAAATACAATGTAATCCACTTCAACATGACACAAAATGACTAAGCAAAATGCAGGAAGCGTTTTATGTGTATTAAAGGCGTAATGGCATAATCACTAAAACATAGAGCAGGCTGGTCATCATAAACTTACACCATTTTGCTGAATTTTAAATATTTACTCAACTTTAACAGAACATTCTTGCCAGCCGAGAATAGTCTGCACAGGTTGTAAACAGATTTCTCACACTCGTATACTTTCTGGGAATAAAACGTACTCGTAACTCTTCATACTTTGGGCATCCATAATGAAATGAAATTCGTCTCCAACATCTTGTTTACAATCTTTACAAAAGCGTTCCTCGCTGGCAAGACCAAGTCTTCTCCTACTTCAATCATGAGTTTGTGATTACTACATCGGAATTTAATTAAGGGAATATATATAGATCATCAGGTAATTGTTCAATGTAATTTTCTTGAAATCTGTTTTATAATTTCTATAGAATAGGCATTTATTACTTGAATGTAACACCCTATTCCACGAACGTACATAGTTATCTTTCAAAGATAAAGAAATGTTTCTACATAACGATCTTTCGTTAGAAAACTGCTGTGTTTCCCAAATACAATCATAGCCTGTTTCTACAAAAATGCTTTGTATACACTTTATCCACCCAGACATATGAATACCATTTTTATACAAGTCATATAAAACACAATACATTTTACTCGAATATTTATCCGTTTGAGTTGCTAGTGAGATCCAGAATCGGATCATTCGGGTTTTAATTTGCACAGACAACGGATAAATCCCAAGTTCCCCATATCATAACTCTGTCATGGTACTGCGATTAAGTTGGAGTAAATGCTTTAAGAACTTAAGTTGCAAGCTTTCTATGATTTTGATATCTTCATAACCCCATTTCACAGCCATATAATAGCACAGGTACAACCATCTTTTCAAATAGATCTAAAACAATATTCACGGGTAATTTTTTATTTCGAGCGACTTGGAGTAATGAAAACATTGCACTTTGTGCTTGATCATGCCTATGTTTTTTACATTTATGAAATTTACCAGATTCTACTAAAACAGATTCCCAAATATTTGAAACTATCTACTATTTC
Organism: Conus betulinus; assembly: GCA_016801955.1. NCBI lineage: Eukaryota > Metazoa > Mollusca > Gastropoda > Neogastropoda > Conidae > Conus > Conus betulinus. The sequence goes on along the minus strand of JADBJO010001593.1, from coordinate 2,130 downwards.
AATGACTTCGTTACCAATTTAAACACGTGTTTATTATTCTTACGTCCATTGAATATCACAACTTTAGTTTTCTGTACATTAACAGTTAGTTTTCCATCCAGTACAATACTCTTTAAACGCAGTAAGAGCTTTTTGCAAAGCATCACATGAGGTAGTAGCAAGCAAAACAGTGTCATCAGCATACAAAAGCAAAAATAAACAAAGATAACTGCTTAAGTCTGCATCAGGAAGACCTAAATCAATATCTAACGAGGTACAATTGTGATCAGAAAAATATTGTTCGAGGTCATTCAAAAACAAAGAAAAAAGAACCGGAGACAAATTTTCTCCTTGCCGCACTCCTCTATAACTACTAAAATAATCAGATTTGTTACCGCTTATGAAAACACACGATTTAATTGATGGTACATGTTTACAATCACCTGGAGAATCTTACCATTCACTCTTTGCTTTACAAGTTTTTGCCATAGTCCTAATCTCCACACAGAATCAAAAGCCTTCCTAAAGTCAACAAAAGCACAAAACACTTGCTTTTTTTTTAGCAGCGCAAATATCTACAAGGCTTTTCAAAACAAATAAATGATCCAATGTGGAATGACCACGACGAAAACCAGCCTGACTTTCAGAAAGCAGCTTATTACTTTCAAGAAAATCAGTTAATCGATTATTCAGAATCGTTGTGAACAATTTACCTACGCAGCTAAGCAGTGTTATTCCACGATAATTGTCACAGTCGTCTTTATTGCCTTTCCCTTTGTAGATTGGTAGAACAAGTCCCACTACCCATTCTTCAGGAATCACACCTGAGTTAAGAACTTTATTGAAACGTTTACGATAAATTGTTGTCATTAAGGGCACGCTGTTCTTAATATATTCGTTTATAATCCTGTCATCACCTGGAGCTTTCCCATTTTTCAATTTCTGCACTGCTGATTCTACATCTACATCCTCGATTGGTCTATTCAAAAACTCGAGATCAAAATTTATATCATATTCAACATCATCTTCCACCCCATCATCATCAACGTGAAGATTCATATTTTTAAAGTGGTCATAAAGTTAATTCAAACCAACAGGACACGACACACATTGGTTTCCTTTTTATTTTTGCCCAGTACTCTTTTGGTCGCTTTGTCCTTAAACACCTAATCTCTTTGTGCCATTTTTGTTTGTGAATTCTTTCTGATTTTCTTAATACTTCTTATAATCTTTACTTTTAATCAACAAATTTACACGATTACCAATGGAGTCATTCTGTTAATTTATTTTTAGCTCTAAAATAAGCGGGCCCTCCTATTCTTGCACACAATATTAAACCAAGGTTTATTTTGATTATGTTTTTCACGACTGTCTTCTGTTTCCTTTCTGAACTTCACCAAGGGTATCCTTGGCGGCTTTCAAAAGAATGTGTGTTAACAACTCATTATATTGGCTACTGATTCATTATCATGTCAAGTAAATTGTTTAAATCTTCAACATCTTTAACACACAAACTTTCTCGGAAATACTCTGCTTTAGTAGCATCCCATCTTTTAATTTTGATTTGACCAGCATCAGACTTAACATTTGAATATTCAACTGATTGTTGAAGACTGCATCTTATAGTTTTCTGTGAGTCATCATGCCTGACTTGAATACCTTTTAAAACACATAACTAGAGGACAGTGAACATCTGATAACATGGCATCAAAAGGATCAACATATTTTTTGTATATGCATTGAAACCACCCATCAATAGCAACATAATAATCTTCAGAATTATGCCGCGTAAGACTAGTCTGGAGATCATCAAAGCAATCAACACTACCATATACACTACCTTCGGGAGGAATATATACGGCTCCAATCAGAACATCTTATATCATAACTGTAAGATTTTTCTTAACTTAATCCACATGACACAGTCTCTTTCACATTTTGTTTCTAAAAACTGGATATCTTTTGAATATTGGATCTATAAGCTACTGCTATACCACCAGATCGTTGATGTGAAAGATATTTTTACTTAGTAAAGCGACCGGAATAACCAAATCAGAAAATGTATAGCATCATATAATCTCTGTGGCTTGAACGTCTGTTGGGTCAGACACGCAACAACATCCAAAATTGAGTTATGCAATAACGAAGTCT
>JADBJO010001592.1:438134-443529 GCA_016801955.1 Conus betulinus | reverse complement strand
AGAAGAAAGAGAGCCAGACAACATAACCGACAGCAGACAGAAAGACAACAGACAGACAGACCGACCGAGACCGAGAGAGACATATATAGACAGAGAAAGAAGACAGACGAAACGAGCTCTACGGAGAGAGGAGAGATAAGAGAGAGATCAGCCATAACGTTTGCGACAGACATAAATCGACTGACCGACCGCACAGAGAGAGACAGGAATACAGATAGAGTACAGACAGACAGAACAGACCAAAACACAGACAGACATATATAGACCAAGAGCTACAGAGAGAAATAAGATGAGCGAGATGGGGATATATAGAAATATAGATAGAGAGATATAGAGAAATAGAAAGATAGACAACATACATACAGACAGACACACAGAGAGCAATTACGTTGGGGAGGCGTTCCGAAACAGGTGTTTACAGCCTCGGTTCCAGAACTCATCGTAAATATAGCCAGGCTGTACAGATAGGAGGGAGAATTCTTACGTAAAAAAACACTATACAACACTGCATTAGATTTTTTCTGCGTCGTCTTCGAGCCGTTTCAGGGCCCATTAAGCCTACGAACCTCACTCCACAACCCGTTTCCCACGCGTAGCCAGGCTGCACTGTCGCCACCAGGCTCCAGAGGTCCTTAGAGTGCATCCGATGTCAGGTCGTAACGAGACCCTCACAGAATTAGCACTGCCTGCCTGCAGAGTAATTTTGTATTATATTGGTAGTGCGGGAAAGTGGGTGTGTGTGTGGGGGGGGGGGGGGGGGGTGCGTGCGTGCGTAGTCCTATGCGTGCGCCTCGCGCGCGCCGGTGTGTTGTATGTGTTTTTGTGGTGTGTGGTGTGTGTGTGTATGTGTGTGTGTGTGTTGTTTCGTTCCGTGCATCTACGTCATGTGTGTGTGCGTGCGTGCGTGCGTGCGTGCGTGCGTGCGTGTGTGTTTGTTTGTGTGTCGTTTGTGTTGTTGGTGTGTTGTGTGTGTGGGTGTGTGTGTTGGTTTGTGTATGCTATTGCTGGTTTCACAACTATAGTTCCGTTCTTTTCAGAGGATTAAGCTTGATGGAACGAAAGAGAACCTGAAGGAAAATCCTGGGTTGTTAAAACGGCTTCAATCAGATCTCTCTCATCTCTCATCTCTCTACTCTAAATCTCTACTCACTCTCCTCTCTCTCTCTATCTCTCTGTGAGAATTTTGTAGGGTTGCATGTGGTGTGTGTGTGTGGTGTGTGTGTGTGTGGTGTGTGTGTTGTATGTTGGTAGTAGGATAGATAGATAGATAGATAGAGAGCTCGGATAGATAGATAGATCACCTTAGATAGATGGGATTATAAGTGGCTTGGTAGATAGAGATAGATGGTTACATGGTGGGTAAAATGGCCAAGTGAATACCAGAAGGGAAGCTAGAACAGCCGTCACAAATCCTATCCGTTTTTACCTATAATTATCTACGTTCATTTCAATGCTTACACACAACACCACACACACCACTACACACACACACACACCACACACGTACACACACACACACCTTACACACACACACCACACACACACCACCCACACACACACACACACACTCACACAAACTTACACACACTTACACACACACCACACAAACACCACACACACACACACCACACACACACACACAGAGAGAGGACAGACAGGACAGAAAGACAGACAGGACACACAGACAGACAGAGAGCGAGAGAGAGCGAGAGAGGGGAGAGGACAGTAAAAACACACACACTACACACACACCACACACACACACACACACCCACACACACCTCACACAATCACACACAACACACAACACACACCACACACACACACACACACACACACACACACCACACACACACATCCAAACCAGATTCGTCTTTTCGTTTATCGTTCCTTCAGGGTTTATTCCCCACGTTTATAGCAGCGAAGCCATAACACGGTTCACAAAGGTGAGGTGGGGAGTACAGAGAGCTGATGCAGACAGCGAGGTGATATGGCCATGGCAAAAAAAACCCGCGTAAACGGAAACCCCCCGGATTCTCTGGGGTCAGTTTTATCGGGCGTCCGGCGTGCTGTAACGGGGAATGGACATGGCAAAAACATTCTTGGATACTCGCCATCCTGGTCGCTTTTCATAATGGAGAGAGAGAGAGAGAGAGAGGAGAGAGAGGCGACGAGAGAGAGAGAGAGAGAGAGATTTGAGAGAGAGATTGAGAGAGACGGACAGACAGACAGACAGACAGACAGACAGATCACAGAAGCGAGAGATGCGAGTAGAGATGAGAGAGAGAGAGAGAGAGAGAGAGAGCAAAAATAAAAAATGGACAAATAAAGGAGGTATTTTATGTTTCATGCTTGGTATGCTTTTGGTGCGATATTGATGATGATTTCGTTCAGTAGTGTGTTGTGTGTGTGTGGTGTGTGTGTGCATGTGTGTTGTGTTGTGTGTGTGTGGTGTGTGTGTGTGTGTGTGTGTGTTCGTGCTCTGTGGCTCTGTGTGTGCGTGCGCGCGCGATGTGGTTTGTTTTTGTTCTGTTTTTTTTTTTCTCTGTGTGTGTGTGTGTGCGTGTGTGTGTGTGTGTGTGTGTGTGTGTTGTGTGTGTGTGTGTGTGTGTGTGGTGTGTCGGCGCGCAGCGCGCGCGCGGCGCGCCGCGCGTATGTTTGAGAGAGAGAGAGTTTTTATCTAGTCTCAGTCCCCGAAGTCCTGGAGTTATGCTGCCCTTAAGGCGGGATGAAATAAAAACGATCAAACACAAACAAAACTCCACTCCCTTTGTTTGGGTAGATAGGATTCATCCTTGCCCGTTCTATATAGGGACTGGTGTCCGCAGAAGTATCAGCCTGCGTACGTACGAAAAAAAAAAAAAAAAGAAAGAAAAAAACAATCTCTGGAGAGTGAGAGAGAGATGGAAAAGCCTGGGCGAGGGGGGGGGGGTGGGGGAGATGAAGGCTTGCGTCACACTCTGCGACTGGACCTGCAGTTCTTCAGATGGTGATTCCCCTCCATGAAAACAAACACAAACTGAAAAAGGGAAGAAGAACGCGCGGCATCGCACAGGAGGAATGATACTGACGTCAAACGGGTGTGGTGGCTGAGATGGATATGGAATTGTTGGAGCGTTTTTGAACTACTGCGCGCTGACTATCAGATAGGTGTGCCCCATGAAAAACCAGAATGTAATGATGATGATGATGATGATGATGATGACGATGAGATGATGATGAATATGATGAATGATGATGGTGGTGATGATGACTAGATGACGATGATGATGATGATGATGACGATGATGGTGATGATGCCGGTGATGATTGATGGATTATGATGATGAGATGATGATGGGGATGACGATGATGATGATGATGATGATGGTGGTGATGATGACGATGGTGATGATGATGATGACTGATGATGGCTGATGATGCTGATGGTATGATGATGATGACGATGATGATGTGATGATGATGATGATATGATGACGATGATGAGCATGATGATGATGATGATGATGCTGATGATGATGATCATCATGATCATGATGATCATGATGATCATAAATGCTGATATGAAGAAGACGGAAGACGAGAAAAAGAATTCTAAGAGGAAGACTAAACGAGGAGGAGGAGCAGAAGAAGAGGAGGAGGAGAGGAGGAGGGAGGAGGAGGAGCAGGAGGAGGAGTTGAAGGGAGGAGGAGCAGAAGAGTTGACGGGAAGGGGAGAACAAGAACAAGAAGAACAAGAAGCAAGAAGAGGAACAAAAGGGCAACATAAAAAAAAGAACCCACAGGACGAGGATGAGACATGGAGCACGGTGGGTTTAGAAAGGCCTAGAGTCCAGGGGGTTCGGCGCGACTTTCTGTAAGCTACAAATAAGACAGACGTGTGATGATCATGTGCAGGCCAATAGGACGTTTAATCTCACCCATCAAGTCGAGAGGACCGTTGCACTCACCTACAGGTCAAGACGAAGAACGAAAGTCCGTATTGACAAAGACAAGAAAGAGATAATGAAAACGGATCCTCCAAAGATATGAAAAAAAAAAAAAAAACGATTATAAATGAGGAGAGAAGGAGACGTGGGGATGGAGAGTCCTAAGCTTGTCCCAAATCTCTCTCTCTCTCTCTCTCTCTCTCTCTCCTCTCTCTTCTCTCTCTCTCTCTCTCTCTTCCAAGGTTGCCTACTGAGCCCCATAATTGTTCTCCCTTTTCATTAATGAATTAGCTGCAGAACTGTCTGTGACTGGAAAACATGGAATACAATCAATTCCTGGGGCAGCCGAAATCTTTCTTCTTTTGTTTGCAGATGATGTCATACTGTTGTCAGATACAATAATAAGATTTCAGAACCAGCTTGACAGCTTAAAAAGAGAACCAGATCGAATATATCTGGGTATTAATCTAAAAAAAGAACAAATGCAATGGTGTTTCAGAAAGGGAGGTCATTTGGCTGCCAGGAAGAGATGGTTTTATGGAGGAAAAGAAGTGATGGTCACAAATAGTTGTGACTGATTCTGACCACAAAATAAAGAATTTGGTAGCAGTTTATTAGATGTCCGTAAAGCAGGGAAGACAGGGGTAATGGACATATTGAGATCCATGAAAAAAAAAAAATGAATACTGGGATGTAGATTTGTTTTGGAAATGTGTCGACACACAAACAGAGCCATTTTAACCTACGCAGCTGAAGTGTGGGGACTGGAAGAAGACAGTAAACAAGCTGAAAAAAGTGCACACCTTTGCCATAAAAAAAAACCTTTAGGTTTCCCCTCCACACTTTCTAATACTTCAGTTTATGGCGAAACCGAAAGATACCCCCCTCTATATTCGAATGTCTGTAAGTTGTAATATATATTGGATTGAACTCAGAACCTATCCTGTCGAGAATTTGCAGACCGTCCTATGAATGTTTATTATACAACATGAAACTGGTCACTTAACTTGGGCAATTTAAATTTCAAAACGAAGTAACTGGGGCGGAAATGAAGAACAATTTGAAAAGAAGAGGGGGTTAGGTTACCGCCAAGGACGCCGACGAACAGGTCGAAATGCGTTGTGTCTAGTCCTGTACTCTGTCTGTGTCCTTGGCGGTAACTAACTCCCCCCACCCCCCCCACCCCCCCCCCCCCCCCCACCCCCCCCCCACACACACACACGACGCACACTATTTTTAAGTTTTAGGCATTAAATGTTAAGAGAATTTCATGCGAGAATGGTTTTAAATTGTGTGGCTCAGCCAATGTGCTGGTTGGAGTATGGTTTTACTTAGTGAATTCGAAGACCGACGTATCTCCTACTATAACAGCATTGGCATTCGGAATTGGAAGTTACTGATAAATATATGTGGTTATATTCTTTCAAAAATGTTTTTAAGGCAGCAGAAAAAATATCTATCACTTG
>JADBJO010001592.1:430634-433134 GCA_016801955.1 Conus betulinus | reverse complement strand
CTCATCACATGTACACTAGTTTTCATAGAATGTGGCCATCCCAAACGCTGACGCAGGTGAAACAACACATAACATGTCCTAACCAAGTAGCCTTCCACCGGACCGCAAAGACAGCAGCCAGACGCCAGACAGGGATCTGCCGTCGGAGGAGGAAGGAAATTTTAGTTCATTTGTGCTAGTTGCCGTTTAGTCAACGCAAGATTTCTCCCTGACAAATCAAACAGCAGAATGCCGTGGACCAAGAGCTCCATGCCAGCTTTCCACTGATTCTGAATTCAGTGTCTGGAGGCCCATAGGCCTGCTAATTTAGTCATGTATGTTCATATCCCTATTTTAAAGGCGAGTGAAATGGACTTTTAGCAGAATATGTAGTTTGCTAACAACTGAACGAGCCCAAGAAGATATCAATGCTGCATTTTAAAATCTGCTTTAGGGATGATATATAACAGTCTAGTCGCTTGATCTCGGCGATATATGATTCATCCAGTAGGGCTATAAGAAAATACAACCTAGCTGACGAAGCAAGCCGGCCAATTTGGCCACTGCCGACTGCGTGTGCAAGCTGCAGCAGTCTCACACTGGAAAAGGGTTTTAAAATCATTTATTCACATCGATTTGTTTGTGGAAACAGACTTAATTTTTTTTTTTTAAACGACTCTAGTGACAAAAACCTTAAATAAATGTTAGCGAAGCGCCAAGAGAAACATGGACAAACGAGTCAGAAGACAAAACACTCGGTTGTGTTATCTTATAGTCTTATTTATTCAGAGCCTACCTTGCGCTGAAGAGTTCACGTTAAGCGACAAACTCGTTCATTTCCATTGTCCTATTTGTTTGTGTCTTGCCTGAAGAAGACCTAAGAGGTCGAAACGCGTCGGATTTTTTTTTGTTTGTTTGTTTGTGACTGTCTTGTGACTTGTTTGTCCACGTCTCGCTTGGTGGTTTCGCTAATATTTATCTAAGATTTGTTTAGATTTCCGTTTGCAGTTGTCTTGCTTTGCAACTAGATTTGTAGTGACGATAGTACAGTTTAAAGTCTTGTGATGGCTGTGTTGGAGTCCGAATGGTCACGAACCTTCTCGTTGAGAAAGGCATTTGTCGTTGCCTGGACAAGATTTCGCTCACTTTGTTCAAAGACTGGACGACACAGCAGCACGATATATTATAGGAATCAGCAGCGAGAAGACTGAACAGAAGGCCAGCTACAATATGACCATCGCTACTACTAATACACCTGTGTCCATGGAAACGACCAACTGTTTCAACGGTTCGCTTATTTCGTAACTATCTCTGTTGTGCTTCTCTGCCTCCCTAGTGTGTGTGTGGGTGTGTGTGTGTGTGTGGGTGTGTGTGTGTGTGTGTGTGTGTGTGTGTGTGTGGTGTGTGTGTGTGTGTGTGTGTGTGTGTGTGTGTGTGTCTCTCTCTCTCTCTCCTCTCTCTCTCTCTCTCTCTATCTCTCTCTCTCTCTCTCTCTCTCTCTCCCCTCTCTCTCTCTCTCTCTCGCTCTCGCTCTCGCTCTTGCTCCATCCCTCCCACCCATCCACGCTCTCTCTGTATGTCGGACTGTCTATCCGGCCGTTTCTTTTGTCTGTCTGTCTGTCTTTCTATCTATCTGTCTATCTATCTGTCTATCTGTCTGCCTGTAATGTCTGTCTGTCTGTCTGTCTGTCTCTCTCTCTCTCTCTCTCTCTCTCTCTCTCTCTCTCTCGCTCTCTCGCTCTCTCGCTCTCGCTCTCTCTCAAGGGCCTGTCTGTTACTCTGTCTTTCTGCCTGTCTGTCCGTCTGCCTGTCTGTCCCCTAACTCAATCTCACTCTCTCTCTCTCTCTCTCTGTCTCTCTCTCTCTCATTCTCTCTGTCTACCTGTCTGTCTATATGTCTGTCTGTCTATCTGTATGTCTGTAATGTCTATTTGTCTGACTGTCTGTATATCTATCTCTTTCTCTGTGTCTCTGTCTGTCTGTTTGTGTTTCCTGTCTCTCTCTCTCTCTCTCTCTCTCTCTCTCTCTCTCTCTCCTCTCTCTCTCTCTCTCTCTCTCTCTCTCTCTCTCTCTCTCTCTCCTCCTCTCTCTCTCCGCTTCTCTCTCTCAATCTCCCTCTCCGCTTCTCGTCTAAAGGAAAGAAAATGAAAAAAAAAAAAAAAAAAAAAAAAAAAAAAAAAAAACCCTGTTCTGTCCTTTTCTCCACATTTATTCCCCCTGTTGCGTGACCGTCCTTCTTTCTCACAGATGGGGCTCAGCCTTTCTTTTCTGCCTTTGGCGTGACGCTAAAGTTTAGTGTGAAGGTGAAGGGGGGCTGTCCATTCTAGAGGCTATGCCGTTGTTTTTTCTTTCTCTGTATTCTTCTTCTGCCTTTCTGTTTGGTGATTGTCTGTCTCTGTGTCTCATCATCTCTGTCTCTCTGTCTCCTAGCATCTGTCTGTCTGTCTTTCGGCTGCCTGTCTTCTGTCTGTCGGTCTTCTTCTCTGTCTCTGTCTCTCTCTTCTGTCCTCCTCTCTCTCTC
>JADBJO010001592.1:403896-413896 GCA_016801955.1 Conus betulinus | reverse complement strand
TTCCCGATCATTTTTCTACTCTACCTCTGCCATCGTTAACTTCCTGATGTCTGTGTGTTTTTTTTCCAGTGTCACCGCTGATTTCCTGGTCCTTTGCGCTCTGCCTCTGTCACCGTGACATTTCCAAACACTGTTTATTCTTTCTCTGTCATTGCCAAATGTCCAATCGTCGTTTACTCTTGCTCTGTCCCCTGGTGCTCTCCTACTCTACAAATCTCTTTGCCAACTTGCATGACTCTGGTCCACTCGTCACTTTGTCATTATCTGTTTCTTAGTCCCTATCTATGATTGTCAACTTCCCGCTGTAGGAGACCGAATATACCTTTAGCCAGGACTCTAATCGGAGAGTCTGAAGCTATTCTATACCCGCATATATAGGCGGTTAAGCGATTTGACACCACGAAGGAGGCAGTTTCATGCCGCTCAGGCCTGTTATATTACACCATTGCAGGGATGGGAAGAGCATTGTTCTGGACCCAGATTGACCGATGCTGGCACTTTGGCCACAGACAATGAAATCATGACCACGGCCGGCTAGCTTGCTGGGGTTATGACTTCATTGACATTGGCCAGGAGCTGTGGCCGCTTCAGTGTTTAGCCAGCTTCTTTCTGAATGGCTTGTCTGACATCAGTTTATATGGGTGGACTGTTCCATCTATTTCAGCATGATGCTCATTGTGTGATAAACTAGCGTGGGTGTACTGAGAGTATGCGTTGTATTATATAATTGAATGTATGTTTTCGTGCGAAGACGTGTGTATGTGTGTGCGGTGCGTGTGTGTGTTGTGTGTGTGTGTGTGTGTGTGTGTGTGTGTGTGTGTGTGTGTGTGTGTGTGTGTGTGTGTGTGTGTGTGTGTGTGTGTGTGTGTGTCTGTCTGTCTGTCTGTCTGTCTGTGTCTGTCCATATGTATGTGTATGGATCTCCACATTCTTCTTGTTTACAACAGAAAAATGATGATTTTCGTTATGGGATTTTGTTACTCCCAAATAAGCAGGGTAACATTCATTGTTGCAGCTTGTTCCTCAAAACATTTCAGTTCTACGCTTCTAACCAAATAAACTTCGGTTACTCGGACGAAATTAAGCAGCATGAAATAGCTCAGAAGTTAAAACACCGACTACGACTGTTAATACTCCTCGACTTGAAACGGTCTAGGGTGTTTAATACCTTGGGTGCAAAGTGGGCCTAGGTTGTCATGTACCCGGGCATATTTTGGGCAGGACATATTTCAGGCTTGGTACAGCTCTCTTCACCAACGTCAAATCTAATCAGTTTTCAAGCGTTCTTCTAAAGCTGTACCGTTCCTGCAATCTACGTCCTTGTACATGTCAATTTCATATTGAAAGTCACTTCCCTGCATCTTTTCAATTTCCAGATGGCTGGTCCTCCCCCCCCCCCCCCACCCCCCCCACCTCCCCCACCCCCTCTCTCTCTCCCCTCCCTCTCTGTCTTGTCCTCTGTCTCTCTTTCTCTGTCTCTCTCTCTCTCCATCTCCTCCCCTCTCTCTCTCCTCTCTCTCTTTGTCTGGTGTAGTCTCTCTGTGTGTTCTGGGGGCTTTCTGGGGGGATAGGCTAGAACACCAAGGGTTACATTAAAATGTTGCTATGCTCTGCATAGTTACGCGGGCATTGTCTTCAGTTGTGGCAAGCTCCAAGCATAACATTATCAGTTTCCCAAAAATCCCCCGAAGTCGGAGTGTGGCTGCCCACGTGGCAGGGTAATCTAAAAACGGTCACACACGCGTAATGTTCTCATCCCTAGCTGAAGGGGGCATCAAGATGGCTTGCCACCTGCCAACCCACCTTCACATCTCCACAACAGTTCCACAGGTTGCCTCAGGAGACTCTCAGGATGACATCGTCAAACGCACTCTCACACTTGCCATGATTGCTGAGAAGTACCCTGAAGAATCCTGGATACATGCGTACACCGACGGCTCAGCAACCAACGCAGTGTCTGATGGAGGAGCGGGCGCGTATTCATCAAGTCACCTGAGGACACACCACCACAGCAGGGATACCAACTGGGAAAACACTGCTCCAATTATGCTGCAGAAGTTCAGGCCCTCATGCAGGCAGCCTCCATGATTCATGAATCACAGAGCGACTGCACCCAAGTTGTCTTCCTCTCTGACGCGCTGTCCGTCCTGGAGGCCCTTGCAGGAGACAAACTTCCTCGTCTAATGGAGAAACTCCAGGAACTCGCCAAAAGTAGACGAGTAGTCCTGCAATGGGTACCTGCCCACTGCGGAGTCCCAGGGAACGAGGCAGCCGATCAGCTCGCCAAAACCGGAGCCAGAGGAAGACAACCAGACAACAGCGTCAGCTTCGCAGAGAAGAAGACCCTTGTGAAGGCTCTGATGCGACCACAACCCACAAGGGATGCCTTCCATCTTCTGGAGAGACAGGAGCAGGTGGTCATTATGAGACTCAGAACTGGCCACTGCCGACTCAATGGCCACCTGCATAGGAAGCTGAAGCTGGGCACCTTCCCCCTCCTGCTCCTGTGGTCTTGAAGACCAAACACCAGAACATGTCCTACAGACCTGTCCCCTTTTCAAGGGACTGAGAGAAACCGTGTGGCCAACGCCGACTCCGCTGCACACGAAGCTCCACGGCTGCCGACAAGACCTGGAGAAAACGGCTACATTTATCAACGAGGCTGGGCTGACGCTGTGAGGCGAAAGGGTGATCCCTGGAGTCTTTTAGCCAGACACAACAACAACAACATAAGGTAGCTACATTCCGTTTTCGGAGAGATCTTCTCTGAACCTCCACCTTCACCCCTGCCAACATCAGTTTCCCTGTCTCTGCTAACTCCTTCGACGCTTTTGTGCCTCTGCTGTTTCCTGGTCATTTAAAAAAGTTCAAATTCCATCCTTCCTTCCATGGACCTTATGGTGGCGATACCTTGCCTCACAACCCTCGTGAAACCAGTAGCTACTAGCTGCAAAATGCGACGACTGCAGGCGGAAATCTAAACAATTCTTAAATAAATACTGGCGAACCGCCAAGAGAAACGTGGACAAACGAGTCACAAGACAAAATACGACGCATTTCGACCTCTTAGGTCTTCTTCAGGCCAGACACAAACAAATATAACAATGAAAATGAACGAATTGGTTACTGAGCTTAGATCGCTTCAGCGCAAGATAGGCATTGAATGAAAACGAGGCTGTTAGAGGGGAGATAATGTGTGAGTCAAGGTAGTAATGATGATAACTATATTATTGATAGGAATACTTATAAAGGTCAAAGATTGAAATAATAGATTAAGACAGGATTGAAATAATAAATTAAGACAGGATTACTTCTACTTTTGGTGATAATAAGGCAATAGCATTTGTAGTATGGGAGAAAGGAGAGTGGGTTTAGAGGATTCTTAAACACCGTGATTGCCGTGGCAACAGTCTTCGTGGCGATGGTGGTGAGGATGTCAATACTAACAACGGTATTACTGATGCTGCTGCTAACAACTATTGTGAAGGTAAAGGTCATAAAAGCATGATACAAAAAATATATTTAGAAAATACATTTTTATGACAACCATAATACATAAATTCAACATCTAAACTAAGTGACAAATTTGTTCATTTTCATTGTCCTCTTCGTTTTTGTGTCTTGCCTGAAGAAGACCTAAGAGGTCGAAACGCGTCGCGTTTTGTCTTGTGACTCGTTCGTCTACGTTTCTCTTGGCGTGATGATAATATTTATTTAAGATTTCTGTAGCTACTAACCAAAGTCCTTCCCTCCTCCTTTTTGTAAGTACTCAGACTTGGCACCAAACGTTGCTTTCTTGTCCCTGGTTTTTTTTTTTGTAATGGCTTGACTACTTTATCCCTACCACATTAATCGCTGCTTAACACCCCAAACAAAACATCCCTGAAATCGTGCGTTCAAATGTTCTCTCTCCTCTCTCTCTCTCTCTCTCTCTCTCTCCTCTCTCTCTCTCGGCTCTCTCTCTCTCTCTCTCTCTCTCTCTCTCTCTCCCTCATTTTATTAGTCTTATCTACAAATCCCCCCCTGGCTAAACACCACACAAAAATGAAGCGATTACCGCTTGACAGGTCTTTGGCATTGGACACATAGCACCGCCGTTCCTCTGGGATTCTGTTTCAGCCGTGAGGCTTTAACAGTGTAGTTCCAGTGCACCAGAAGCCATTCAGGCTGGGTGTTTCTTTGGTGTCCGTCGTTCTTTTTTTTGCTGCAGTTTTTCTTTTCAAAAGTCTACAAATTCCCCCCTCCCCCCCCCCCACCCCCCAAAAAAAACCCCCCCTCCCCACACCTTCTATCTCTCTCTCTCTCTCTCTCTCGCTTCTCTCTCTCTCTCTCTCTCTCTCTCTCTCTCTCTCTTCTTCTTCTTCTTCTTCTTCTTCTTCTTTTTCGTCTTGTCATTACTGTTGTTATTACTATTTCATTATTACTATTATTATTATCTTAATATTATTATTATATTATGATTATTGTTGTTATTATCATCATCATTATTGTTATTATTATTAACATATTATTACTATGATTACTTTGACACATTTTTTTAATCATTTTTTTTTCATTTTCATAATTATTCTTCTTTCTCTTACTATTCTTATTATTAGTACTACTATACTACTACTACTTACTACTACTACTACTACACTATAGTATATTATAATCTTATTATTATTATTATATTCTTATTATTTTAGCTATTAGTATTATTATATCATCATCTCATCATCATCACATCATCATCATCATCATTATTATTATTATTTATTATATTACTGTGTTGGTTGTATTGTGTGTTGATGACATTGTTGTTGTTTTTTGTTGTTGTTAATGTTATTTTCATTGTTGTTTGCCGTTGCACTATTATTTCTATCTTTTATGATGAGGATGATGAGGATGATGATGACGACGACACGACGACGACGACGACGACGACGATGATGATGGATGATGATGATGAGATGATGATGATGATGATGATTTTATCACTGTACAGATAATGCTACTACTAATACTAATACTACTACTAATACTACTAACTACTATCATCATCATCATCAAATCATCCATCATCATTATTATCATCATAATCATTACATATCATCATCATTATCATCATCATCATTATTTATAATCATCATCATCATAATACATATCATCAATCATCGTCGTCATCATTATCGCCGTCGTCGTCATCATATCGTCGACATCGTTGTCGTCCTTTTTTGTGCTATTTTCTTTTTTTTTCTTTTTTTTCTTTTTAAGATGCTCGACTTTTCGTTTACAGGCTTCCCCCCCCCCCCCCCCCCCACCCCCTCACCCCCCCCCCCCCCCCTCCACCTACCCAACCCACCCACCCCCACCCCCTCTTTTCCCCCCAAACTCCTTTATCCCTTCATTCCTTCAACCCTGTGCTTTTCACACAAAACCGTATTCACATTTCCCTTTTTTTTTTTCCCCCCGATTCGTTTATGCTTCACTTTCGACCCTCACGACCACAACCACAGCCCCCCTCCGCCCCCCACCCCCCCCCACCCCACCCCCCACCCCACCACCACCGGTCCCCCCGTCCCCTTCATCCACCCCCCACCCCAGTTTCATGAATACAGCAAAAAAAAAAAAAAAAAAAAAGCAAAAAAAAACAAAGAAAGAAAAAGAAAACAAACAACGGGATAAAAGCAGAAGTGAAATACGCACGGGAATGGCTCATCTGGGTCTCTGAGGGGGCCCTGTTTTTCGGTTCTTAAAGCCTCCACTAGCATCAAGGAAATGAGCTGGGGACCATAAATAGTTGCAAAGAATGGCAGCCGGGGGCTTTCAAACGGAATGCGAGGTCGAAAGGAAATGGAGAGACGGAGACAGAGAGAGAGAGAGAGAGAGAGAGATATTTGAGAGAGTCTGAGAGGAGGAGAGTGAGAGAGGAACGGGAGCAGAAGAGAGGGAGAAGGAGAGCGATGAAAGAGAAGGGAAAGGATGGAGAAGGAGAGATGAGGAGAAGCAGAGCTGGAGAGAGGAGAGAGAGAGACAGAGAGAGAGAGGCGCGGGAGATAGAGACGACCCAGACAGATACAGAGACGCGACGAAGAGGAGAGGGAGAGAGAGAGAGGATAGAGAGGAGAGAGAGAGGAGAGAGAGAGAAACAGTGAACGATAGGAGGAAGAGAGAGGGAGCGGAGGACACGAGAAAGAAGAAGGGGAGAGAGGAGGGAGGAGAGGACAGATACAGGACCGACAGAAAGACAGACAGCCGATAGAGAGAAGAGAAGAGATTGAGTTGAGGGGGGTAGGAGGAGAGGGAGAAAACCGGGAGGGGAGGGAGGGACGGAGGGAGGGGAAGAGAAAGGAGAGGGACGGAGGGGAGAGAGAGGGAGGGCAGGGAGAAGAGAGGCAGGATGACAGACACGAGAGGACAGATTGAGGAGAGGGAAACACAGAAAGAGAGAGGAGGTAAGACATGAGACAGAGACACGACAGACGAGGCGGGACAGAGAGGAGAGAGATGCGAGGAGAGGACGAGACGACAGAGAGCAAACCAGTGACAGCGTAGAAGAGAGAGACAGACAGGACAGAGAGGCAGGTAAGCAAGTAGAGAGATGAGGAGAGATGAAGAGAGATTGGAGAGAGAGAGAGAGAGAGATGAGAAGAGAGAGAGGAGATGAGAGAGAGAAGAAGAGCAGTCACCATATCTATATCCAAATGAATGCCGAGATGTTACAGCCAAGCCCTGGGCTTCAAGGACAATTCCATCATTCCCGCCCCAACCCCCACCCCACCCCCTTCCACCCTCATCCCCACGCACGTCACGGACGCATTGCACGCACAGACAAACACCAATGTCAAAAAAGTGGAAAGATTGGATAAGGGCGATTCGAAAGATGGATGGGCATCAGGCTCATGGGCCTATGATTCACGGAGAGATCAGCCATTGCCTCCTTTGCATTCGCAGATGAGCAATTTAACTCTAACTCTATTCTCTGCTCTATCTCTCTCTCTCTCTCGATTCTACTCTCCTCTCATGCTCCTCTCCTTCTCTCCTCCTCTCTTTCATCTGTCTCTCTCTCCTGTCGCTTCTCTTCTTTCTGATGCGCACAATTCATTCAGGCTCTCCTCTCTCTCTACTATCTCTCTCTACTCTTCTCTCTCTCTCTCTCCTTCTCTCTCTCTAGCTCTCCCTCCTCTCTCTATCTCTCCTTGCTCTCTCTTCGCTCTCTCTGTCTCTCGAATTGGCTAGCATCCACTTTAATCGCGCATCCTTCACCAACTCCTTGCTTTCCACTCTTGCCACCAGCAATTCACTCGTAACTATCAGTATGAAGTTCCCTGGAGGGGTTAGGGGTATAGATTTATAGCCAGAGAAGACACTACCACGACCTGAGCTGATGACAGTCAATCGCTTTGTTCCAGGAGCAAACCGTAGTAAGCAGATGAGTCATCTTCAAACTCCCGGTGTAGTGTGCCCCCAAAAGATCTTAACTCATTCGCACCAAAGCTGTGTTGGGTCTGGGCATTGCTCTGCCACATTTGATGTCACAGGAACTTTACTTGAAATGCTCGAAACTGTACCCACTCTGGAGCAAAAATTCTCACTTCCTTGTGCAAAATAGAGCTAGAAAAGTGGTAAATAAGAGCCCTGTAGACTGAATGGGTTTTTTTCTTAAATTTAAATCCATGAGTGCTTAAAGGGGGCCCTAGAATATATGTGGTGGTGAAAAGTGGCCAGGTGAAATAAGAGCCTGTAGACTGTTTTTTTTTTCTTTTATTTTAATCCATGATAAAAAAATGCTAGAAAATGTGGTGAATAAGAGCCGGTAGGCTGTTGTTTTTCTTTTTCTATTTTAATCCATGATAAAGTGCCTAGAAAAGTGTGGTGATATCAGAGCACTGTAGACTGTTTTTTTTTTTCTATTTTAATCCATGATAAAGTGCTAGAGAAAAAGTGGTGAATAAGAAGAGCCTGTAGGCTGGTTTTTGTTCTATTTTAATCCATAATAAAAGTGCTAGAAAGTGGTGTGGTGAATAAGATCCTGTACACTGGGTTCTTTTTTTCTTTTTTAATCCATGATAAAGTGCTAGTAAAGTTGTGAATAAGAGCCTGTAGACTGTTGTTTTTCTTTTTCTATTTTAATCCATGATAAAGTGCTATCAAATTCACTCTACCACGGCTTGATCTGGTGCCCAAAAGGCAGTGTCAATGCTTAGTCTCGTAAACGTGATTGCCGCATGGGCGCGAAGGAGTTAATTAAATTTACCTGTGAATGTTTCTTATCAGTAACTCCACAGTCAAGACCTCAACACGAGACTCGTCACACCAAGATAACCAGATCAATTGGAAATGGAGGACCGGGGACGTTACCATAGCTGGCCCCTGATTAACCGAAGATTTCCAAACCAGTCCCCTTGAGTAGACAGTTAACTACGAGGATGAGGATGATGATGATGATGATGATGATGTGATGATGATGATGAGGATGATGATGAGGATGATGAGGAGGAGGAGGAGGAGGATGATGATGAGGATGATGATGATGTACTCTGGCAGAGAGTTCCATTCTAGTTAGCATGCAGGATGGCATCGGCGTCACCCAGCCCTGGGAAATACGTGTGTACCAGTAATGCCGATACGTGCATTTGACCAACACTTTTTGAAATGCGTCCAATTTCAGTTTCAGTTTCATCAAGGAGGCCATCACTGCGTGCGGACTAATCCATATACGCGTACACACTTCCGCTAAGTTTTGAAAAACATATACTACGCATGATTTGAAGCTGATGATGGTGGATACATGAATAAACAATTAAGATGAGAGAAATTGAAGAAGAGGGGTCTCGTGGCTAGCACTCAGCAGGGGTGTCTGACCTACGCATTAGCCCAACGCGCTGGTCTGACTTGAGTGCCTACTTACCATGGTTTTTTTTTTTATGTGTGTGTGTAGTGTGAATGTACACGTGTCAGTATGATGTGCAGGCATGGGCACATGTGTGTGCGTGGGCGCTAATATATATATATATATATATATATATATATATATATATATATATATATATACATATATTTATATATATATATATATAATATATATATATATATGTGTGGTGTGTGTGGTGTGTGTGTGTGTGTGTGTGTGTGTGTGTTGTGTGTTGTGTGTGTGGTGCGCGCGCGCGCCGCGCCCGCGCGCGCCCGCGCGCGAATGCATATGTACGCGTCCGTTAGAAAGATCAGAATGGACTGTGATGAGGCACGGTCATCTCCCCTTTTAAAGCCAGTCGGGCAAACAACATCTGACAATAATGACTGTTTTATTTCAAACAAACAAACCACAATATAACTGTTATTTTTTTTTTAAAACAAACAAACAAGGGAAAAAAAACTCATCCAAGCAAAGCAACCAACCAAACAGGCAAAATAAAGAAGCATTTGGATTGTCAAAACCAGTAAAGCTTGGACTATTGTTTTTGATGAGAAGGAAAGCTCGGGAGGGAATTTATTGCTTTATTTTGTTTTCCCTGAATGTGTTTTTGTCTGACGCCTGATAAGGTGGTTACTACTAATTCCAAAGAATCCTGTTGACAGCGATAATAAGGTCCCATAGTCACACAGTTTTAGTGGTGTGTGGGGGGGGGGGGGGGGGAGGGGGGGATGTGCGTGTGTGTGTGTGTGTTTGTGTGTGTGCGGTGTGTGGTGTGTGTGTGTGTGGGTGTGTGTGTGTGTGCGTGTGTGTATGTGTGTGTTGTGTGTGTGTGTGTGTGGGCCGTGAGTGTGCGTGCGTGTGTGATGTGTGTGTGTGGGTGTGGTGTGTGCGTTGCGTGCGTGCGTGCGTGCGTGTGTGGTGTGTGTGTGTGTGTGTGTGTGTGTGTGTGTGTGTGTGTGTGTGTGTGTGTGTGTGTGTGTGTGTGTGTGTGTGTCCTAATCTCAGTGAGGCAGCCAGTGTTCATCCATCCGATGAAAAATGATGCTCACACACGCGCTGGGACGCGCACTCGCTCGCCCGGCCACACACCACACACACACA
>JADBJO010001592.1:398896-401396 GCA_016801955.1 Conus betulinus | reverse complement strand
ATTCCACAATGTAGGTCTATACCTTTTCGCAGATAATATCTAGTCTTGTCTAATCCATGACCGAGAATGTGTCCGTGTAAATGTGTAGAAATAATGAGAAATGCTGTTCAGTCACATCAGTCATTACAAAAAAAAAAGAAAGTCTTTAGCAAATGTGGAGATATATAGCGAGAAACGTGGTTCAGTCGCGATAAAATTATCTTTAACAAAACAAAACAAAACAAATCAAAACAAAACGCAAAGAGTCTTCTGCAATTGTAGAGAAATAGTGAGAAACTGCCATTCAATCTTATCAGTCATGATATTTTTTTCTTAAAGAGTCCAGGGACACAGGGTGAGAAAGGAAACCGTCACTTCCAGAGAGATCGAAGACCACACAGTCTGGCATGCTGACCAAGACGGTTCCAGACCGGAATCGGAAAGCGGATGCCACGTTCTTCCTCTCTTCTATTTGCTCCTGTCTCATCTTCCCCCACACCGTCGCTGACAATATTCCCCAGCCGCTCATCCCACCTCCCTGTGTCCAGCCTCAAACCAGGTTTTTGTCCCCGTCACAGCCCCAGCACAGGCTGCAGTCAATGTCAAGTCGCCGTGAGACCACCCGTCAGCGGAGACACCGCACACTGCCGGATCACTTCAGTGAGGGTGAAGCAGTGCCTGGTGTGATCTAGGATATCAGGAAACCACTTAATAGGGTGTCTTTATGTGACAATAATTGCTAATTCACTGTACCAGCCCCCCCACCCCCCTCCTTCCCTCCTTCTCCTCCCCCCTGCCTCCCCCCGTGGACACCACCATGTTGATCCAAGGACTGTGTTCAAGGGCCAGCCAATACCGATGATTTTCCAACAAACTCCACATGGGCACAGACAATGACAGGAAGTTAAACGTGAGTTGTCAGGAAAGCACGGAGGGCGACCACAGGATTGGATTCTTTCTGTACGATGGTCAGCGAGAATGAGAACTGACCAAGATGACTGAAAAAATAATGAAGACGACTGAGAATTGACGGGGATAGTATCATGGAGTTCTATGTTGATTAGAGACATCATGACAAAGATATGCCCCGTGTCATGATAAATCTCAGCGTCAACTTGACCCGAAAGATGCAGACATTTGCGAAATTGGTCAGAATCTTGGAGCAACATTCAACACAGAAGGTCATTGTTTGAGTGAAAGTACAATGAAAAGCGTAGATCGAGTGCTTGTACATGAGGCCACAGCACCCTCCATTCTGAATGTGAGCCGGGAGGGGCAGAAAAACCCTACAGATAATAGCCTCTGATTGGAATCGAACCGACCATCTGCCAGCCTGGAATTCCACGACATACTACCCCTGGCATCAGCCTGATTTTAGGTGGGGAAATGCGCACCAGCATGAAATGCGCGAAGCCGAATCGAACGCTGTTGAGAACAAGCCAAAGGCATGGTGTTCGATAACGGGAGGTCCCGTGTTGCTGCCATATTTGTTCGTGCTCGTTACGACATTCCAGTGGGCAAAGTTTTGGGGATGACCATCCCCTGTCCAAATGTCCAGCCGAATTCCGGGGGTTTTTACGTTTCCACAATATACTGAACACTGACATGGAATACATCACTGCTTTTTTTTTTTCTTTCCTTACGTTCTTTTTTTTTTTTTTTTTTTTTTCTTCCTTTGTTCACTGGACTTTGTCAGGGAAGGTTAGTTTCAAAGTGAGGTAAAGGAAGGCGGACATTTTAACAATGAAAACAAAGAATGATGAGTGACTCCGCGAGACAACAGGGGCAAACAGATAACAAGACAAAGCACGACGTGTTCTGACCTCTTAGTTGTTCTTGGGATAAAACGAACAACATTCAGGACAATGAACACAAACAAAGAGCAATCATCACTCATCACCAAAACTGGTAGTAGCCGTCCTTTATTATCAAAAGGGTTTTAACCATTCTTATCATATCTTAAATAAATGTTAGCGAATCGCCAAGAAAAACGTGGACAAACGAGCCACAAGACAAAACACGACGCGTTTCGACCTCTTAGGTCTTCTTCAGGCAAGACGCAAGCAAATAGGACAATGAAAATGAACGAATTTGTCACTTAGCTTAGATCTCTTCAGTTCAAGGTTTTCACTCACTCAACGCCTGCCTACCTTGCGCTGAAGAGATCTAAGCAAACTGAAAAATTCGTTCGTTTTCATTGTCCTATTTGTTTGTGTCTTGCCTGAAGAAGACCTAAAAGGTCGAAACGCGTCGTGTTTTTTGTCTTGTGACTCGTGTGTCCACGTTTCTCTTGGCGGTTCGTTAACATTTTTTTTTTAAAGATTTGTTTGGATTTCCGCCTGCAGTCGTCTCACTTTGCAACTAGATCTATTCTTATCATCGTCGATGTCATTTCTATTATGGCTATCATTCATGTCATGGTCATCACTATTATTTCAATTCCGATGGTCTTCTTCCCAGCGGCCTCGTTTTCATTTAACACCCTTCTTGCGCTGAATATGAGAAGATAAGCGACTACTCG
>JADBJO010001592.1:358896-371396 GCA_016801955.1 Conus betulinus | reverse complement strand
GACAGAGAGACAGACAGAGACCGACAGACAGGACAGAGACAGAGGGAGATAGACAGGACAGACACAGTGAAAAAGGAGAGAGACAGACAGAAAGCCAGACAGACAGACAGGACGGACGGACAGACAGACAGACAGAGAGACAGACAGAGACGAAGACGCCAGAAAGGCACGAGAGAGATAGTGAGAGAGAGACAGGGACAGGAGACACAGAGACGACAGACAAGAACAGAAAGACAGAGAGCCAGAAGACAGAGTGATGTGACAGAGACCGACAGAGACTAACAGACAGACAGACAGATGAGACAGAGGAAAGAAACAAAGAGAGACAGAGAGAAAGAGACGGGTTACAGGAATGCCGAAGATAGAAAGGCAAAGACACGTTAGAGAGAGAGACAGAGAGAGAGATAGTAAGAGAAGAGAAGGGAGCGAAAGAAAGGAAAGAGACAGAGAGACAGACAGGGGAAGGAGGGGGGATACAGACACAGACACACAGAGAACAGACAAAGAGAGCAGACCACAGAGGACGGGCAGGTCAGATGAGAGAGAGAGAGAGAGAGAGAGAGAGAGAGAGAGAGAGAGAGAGAGAGAGAGAGAGAGGGGTTGAGAGCGCATGACATTTTAAACAAAAACGACAAAACCAAACAAAAACTTCACGTATGTTACACGACATGTCGTGCATTTTGGGGGAAGTAGCCATCGTATGCCGGTTGATGGTTTAAACACACTCGCACGCAAGCACTCACACGCACGCACACACGTGCACACACACACACACACACACACACACAAACACTTACACAGACACAGAGACACACACAGACCACCAGAGAAAGAGAGAGAGAGAGAGAGAGGGAGAGAGCAGAGAGAGAGAGGAGGTGGGGTTTGTGAGCGCATGCATTTCTAAAACGAAACAAACACAATCAAACAAAAATTTCACGATCTTGTTAACACATGTCATGCATTTTTAGCGAAGACCATCGTGTATCGGTCTAATGGATTAATGGATGGCAAACACGCACGCACGCACTCACTCACGCACGCACGCAGCACGCCCACACACACACACACACACACACACACACACATACACACACACACCACACACCCACCACAAACACACACACACACAACACAACACACACACAACGCATGCCACGCAGCGAGAGAGAGAGAGAGAGAGAGAGAGAGGAGAGAGAGAGAGAGAGAGAGAGAGAGAGAGTGAGCGCATGCGTTTCTAAAACGAACAAACAAAATCAAACAAAACTTTCACGGTATGTTAAACACATGTCATGCATTTTAGCGAAGATGGCCATCGTGTATCGGTCTAATGGATTAAACCACACACACGCACGCACGTACGCACTCACGTACGCACGCATGCACGCACGCCTGTGCACACACGCACGCATACACACACACACGCTCGCACGCATGCATGCACGCACGCATGCACGCACATACGCGCCACACACACACACACACCCACACACACACACACACACACACACCCACACACACACACCAGAGACAGAGAGGAGAGGAGAGAGAGAGAGAGAGAGAGAGAGAGAGAGAGAGAGAGAGAGAGAGAGAGAGAGAGAGAGAGAGAGAGACGCGAAAACCTCAGGGCTGCAACCGGAGAGGGAGGAGAAAAGTGTGATCTATACGATAGGCACACGCCACTGTACCGCAAACACTTACAGAGAAATATCCGTTCCAAGGTGCAGCATCTGAAGCAACATTCTGGTTTTCCTTTTCTTAAGATAAATCTTGTCTATTCAATGTGATGGACACAGGTAGATCGTGAGTGACTGTTCTTCAGTGGGTGGTTTTTTCGCTTCGGAAATTCACTGGATTCACGGCTTGCAGTTTTTGTTTGCTCTCATTCCCAAGGGCCTGATAAACTGCAGGCCAATTCCTTGTTGACAAGGAACGTAGAGAGTTCTTGATTTAGTTTTGTTCATGTGTTTCTCTATTTGGTTTTGCTTGGTGGTTTGATTGGTTGCAGGGTCACTAGTGCACACACTTGAAGTTCATGCCATTATCGCTCGGAATAAACGTTCCCCCTCATTCCCTATACCTTCATTCCTCTCTCTCTCCTCCCTGTATCTGCAACACTCTCTCTTCCACACACACACACACAACACACACGCACACACACACACCACAACACACTCTCTCTCTCTCTCTCTCTCTCTCTCTCTCTCTCTCTCTCTCTCTCTCTCCCTTACTCTAAACCTTTTTATTCTTGGTATGTACGAAAGTGGCAGTACCAGCTAGCTACGACATAAAAGAAAACTGTGATACATCTTTGGCACCATCCATTCCTATTCACCCCCTCACTACAGACATCCACCCTACCCCTCCCCGTTTCCTCCTCTCTTCTCTCCTCTCGTTCCCCTCTCTCTCTCTCTCTCTCTCTCTCTCTCTCTCTCTCTCTCTCTCTCTCTCTCTCTCTCTTCTCCTCCAATACAAACTTCATGACATGCAAGGACATGGTGGCACGCAAAAAAAACATTGCATCTGTCTTCTTCTCTTCGTTCACTCGGACAGGAACCCCAGAGGCACTGAGAGGCTGCTCTACGGCGGAGGTTCCTCCAGTGACCCCATAAAGCTTTTCCCCTCATCGATGTTGTGGGCAGGCCAGGTCTCTCTCTCTCTCTCTCTCATCTCTCTCTCTCTCTCTCTCTCTCTCTCTCTCTCTCTCCTCTCTCTCTCTCTGCCTTTTGCTTTCCCATGTGTGGGGACCGCCTGCAGGAAGTGTTTCCACTGTCATTGGGGCTGTACCGCATATGGGCAACTTGAAGTCAAAGTGGAATTTTCGAACATGTGATGTCTCAGTCTGAAGTGCCCTGTCCCTCAGTTCTCACAATGCTCACTGGGTCCCTGATGTGTGGCAGCGGATAGTATGCACCCTTCTGTTGAAATCTGGGTGCTGCATGAGCTCAAACTCAACCCCGTTTTTTTTTTTTTTTTTTTTTTTTTGCTTCTCCTTGTATATACTTATGATTTCTTCAAAGGAAAACTTCCTGCTTTTCTTGCAGCTGTGAACTGACAGTGGCCTGATTTTTTTTTTCCCTGCCAAAGCGGGCCCCCCCCCCAAATTTTCTTATCCTGGCAAATATTGGCTAGGTGATGGGTTTTTCTCGAACATTTTGGTCGTGTATCGCAGTTTCATTTCCACTTCACCAAGAAGGTGTCCACTACGTGACGACCTTGTCCACTATCGCTACACCACATTCGGTAAGTTTGAGACCACAACCCGCATGATTTAAAGCTGAGCGAGGTACTTATGAATGAATGACTATGATGAAAGAATTGAAGAATTGGGTATCGCAGCTACGATATAGCGATGTCTGACCTACGCATTAGCCCAGCGAGCTGGCCAGACCTTGAGTCATCTACCTAACGTTGGCTGTGCCATGATTATCAGTGTGTGTGTGTGTGTGTGTGTGTGTGTGTGTGGTGTGTGGTGTGTGTGTGTGTGTGTGTGTGTGTGTGTTGTGTGTTGTGCATGTGTGTGTGGGTGTGTGTGTGTGTGTGCATGTGTGTGTGTGTGTGTGTGTGTGTGTGTGTGTGTGTGTGTGTGTGTGTGTGTGCATGTGTGTGCGTTGTGCGTGTGCCTGTGTGTGTGTGCGTGTGTGGTGTGTGTGTGGTGTGTTGTGTGTGTGTGTGTGTGTGGTGTATTGTGTGTGTGTGCATGTGTGTGTGTGCGTGTGCCTGTGTGTGTGTGTGTGTGTGCGTGTGCGGTGTGTGTGTGTGTGTTGTGTGTGTGTGTGTACGCGCGCGCACGCGCGCGCGTGTGTGTGTATGTGTGTGTGTGTGTGTGTGTATGTGTGTGTGTGTGTGAGTTAGTGGAGGGGGAGGGTGTTGTAGACGTGTGTGTGTGTGTGTATGCGTGTGAGTGTTGTGTGTGTGTGCACGCGCGAGCGTGTGTGCGTGTGTGTGTTTGTGTGTGTGTGTGTGTGTGTGCGTGTGGTGGTGTGTGGTGTGTGTGTGTGTGTGTGTGTGTGTGCATGTTGTGGTGTGTGTGTGGGTGTGTGGGTGTGGTGTGTGGTGTGTGTGTGTGTGTGGTGTGTGTGTGTGTGTGTGTGTGTGGTGTGTGTGTGTGTGTGTGTGTGTGCAATGTAAAAATATATGGCAGAACACTACAACAGCCGCTGTGTCGTCCATATTGTCCCTGAAGTAACTTTAAGGCCAGAGGGGCAGTCCCAGTGCTCAACAGTTACCTACCCTGTCGTTCTTCCTTTCTGGTGGTAGACTTTCCACAAAGGCGTCAGTGTGGACCCTAAGAGCGAAAACCACATCAATCCCCCTTCATACTGCACACCTCATCATGATTGACAGATAGTCTGGGCGTACAGTACGTGAGGGAACGTGTGTGAGAGGGGGGGGGGGGGAGGGGAGGGGGGGTTTTTGAATAGATCGGATTAACCCTGTATGAAAAGCGAAACCGTTCCATGAAGACCTGAAAAGGTGACTGACAATTTCCATTTTTATCCCCATCCCCATCAGTCTTGTTGTTGTTGTTTGTTGTTGTGTTGTTGTTGTTGTTGTCGTTGTCGTTGTTGTTGTTGTTGTTTTGGTTGTTGTCGTCGTTGTTGTGGCTGTTGTTGTTGTGTTGTTGTTGTTGTTCTTCTCTTCTTCTTCTTTTCTTCTTCATTCTTTTCTTTGAATAGCTCATGTGACGTAGGGGTGTATTCTATGTCAATTCGTTTCTGTTCATTCTGGCTTTCGGAATCTGTCTGTTTCCTCGTTTATAGGCAAATTTCTTATTACTTTTCATTGCTATCAGAATGGAAATCAACCGTATTCTTGTGTTGGTTAACCTCGTGCTTTGTATGCTGTGTTGCTGAATTTGTTTGCTTGTTTTTTTGTTTTTTTGTTTATTGGCCAGTATTCTTTTCGTTGCTTGTCATTCGCTTCTTCCTTCGGCCACTCACCGTCCCTCCTCTCCTCCTCCTGTCCTCCTCCTTCTTCTTCTTAATGCCTGTCTTGCCTTCTTGTTCGTCTTCTGCTGAACCTTCCTTTTCTTTGTCTCCTCAGCCTCCTTCCTCCTTCTTTTTCTTCTTCTTCTTCTTCTTCATTTCCTCTCCTCCTTCCTCCTCCTCCTCCTCCCTCCGTCCTCCTTCTTCATGGTCTTCGTCTCTTCTTCTTCTTCCTCCCCTCCTCCTCTCTCCTCCTCCTCCCTCCTCCGCCTCCTCTCCTTCCTTCTTCTTCTTCTTCTTCTCCTCCTCCTCCTCCTCCTTTCTCCTCCTTCTCCTTCTTCTATTTCCTTCTCCTCTTCCCTGTCTTCTCTCTTCTTCTTCTTCTCTTCCTTCTTATTCTCGTTTCCGTTCTTTCTCCTTCTTCTTCTTCTTCTTCTTCTTCTCGTCGTCTTTGACGTCTCCCACCCCCTCCTCCTCCCTGTCTACTCCTCTTCCTCCTCCCCTCCTCCTCCTCCTCCTCCTTCCTTCTTCTTCTTACATCGTTCTCCTACTTCCTTCCTCACCTTCTGCTCTCGCCCTCTCATGATTCCTCTTCTTTAATCTTCTCCTCCCTTCATATGCTCTCCCTTCCCTCTTTCTCCTCCTTCTTCTTCTTCTTCGCTAGTCTGCTCCCCCTCCCCAACCAACAACCTCGTTCCCTCCCTTCCTCCTCGACCTCCTAAGCTTTCTTTCAGATTCCGCTGCTCCCGGTCTGATGGGCATAGCAGTGTCTCCTGCTCTGTCTCCTTCCTTATCTCCTATGCCTCCTCGATCCTCTTTCTACATCTCCTTCCTTCGCTCGTCTACATTCTTTCCCCTCAATCTGTCCCTACTTCTTCTAGTCTTCGTCTTCTCGTCCTACCAATCTTTCTCGGTGGTCATGGTCTTCTCTGAAAAAGACTGTAGAACTATCTTTCTTGCAACAGGACTAATTCCGCTTTTCTTCGAGATTCCGCTGTCGTGATTCCTCACGTCTGATCTGTTGGTGGCTGGTCGTTATAGTGACGCTCATAACGTCCTTTATATCCTTGGGATGTCTGGACACACTCGAGGCAAGGTTTGAACAGATCAATAGTCATCAGTTAGTCTTCAATCTGACTCGGTGTTTGTGTAATGTGGTACGACAGTGTAGGGACTGTTCTTTTCATGTATTCGCGTCTTCTGTCCCATGTGTCCCTCTCTCTCTCTGTGTGTCTCTGTCTCTCTCCCTCTGTTTTTCTGTCTCTGTCTCTGTCTGTCTTCGTCTGTCTGTCTGTCTGTCTCCTTCTCTCTCTCTCTCACCTCTCTCTCAATCTCTCGTCCCCCCTCTCTCCACTCTCTCTCCTCTCTCCTCTAGGAATTCATTCCCTTCCCTCTCGCTCTCTCTCCCTGTCCTCCTCTCCTCTCTCCCTCTCCCCTCTCTCTCTCACTCTCTCTCGCTCTCCTCAGCCGGTCTCTCTCTCTCTCTCTCTCTCTGGGCGAACCAACGCGTGGACGAAACTCGTACCCGAGTCTCTGTTCTGGTCATTCGTCTCCGTTCTCTCTCTCTCTCCTTCTCTATCTCTCATCTCTATATGGAATTCAGTACCCCTTGTCGTTCCAAGATTCGCCGTGCACAGCCACACTAAGGTAGGTCTTGGGCTCAGCGCCAGCGCCGGCAGTTCCGAAAGGAGGAGCAATACATGTCGAGTTATCGTGGCGCAGCAAGGCAAAGGGACTGACACAGCGCTGCTGAGGAGCCACTTGGGTGGCAGTCGCTGGTGCTTGTTCTCATCCAGCTCAGACGGGTCGCTAAGACCTCTACTACTCATCTCCTCCGTCTCCGCCCCCCCCCCCCCCCCCCCCCCACCCCCCCGCCCCCGCCCACCGCCCCCGCCCCCCCCCACCACCCCACCCTCCCACGCCACCCCACCCTCCACGCCACCCCCTTCCAGCCGTTGACAAAACCGTTTTATGTCACAGAGGCAGTGAGACTGAGTGCACTCTTTTGGACCGTGTCTAAAAACGTTCCTGTTTGGAATAAATGAATTTCTTTAAAAAAAAAAAAAAAAATCACAATAAATAAATATAATGGCTACCAGACTAAACATACGTCACTCAGTTCAAGAAGGCTACTCACTGTGTGCGTAGCTTTCGTCGGCAATCCGTCAGCCATCGACAATAAAGAAATAACTACACAAGAAAATCATAACAATGTTCCCTGTGGCATACGCAGGCTGGCACTGCCGTAGGGAAAAAAAAAAGGTCTAAATGGTTCTCACGTATCACGGTCTCTTTTTTTTTGTTATCTCTTTACACGAAACTAATCAGAAAGATGAACAGAATGATACACAGAGTTAAATGTGTAACCTGTCTATAAGCCAATGAGGGTGGGATGCTGTGTGGTTATGAATCTGGTCAAGCTCACAATCTGCCACCAGGAAGAAAAAAAAAAAAACCTAGACAGGACACAGCACGGTGATAAAAGGTCTTCTTCTTTTAAAGACAGTGGTATACAGGAGACAGAAAAGCTAGAAAGTTATGAATCTAACAATTGTTTTGGATGACCATCTCCATAATTATGTCCGTTGTATATCACTACCAGTTAAGTGTCTTGTTGTCAGGCACATCAAGACCCATGATGTCAGTATTGATTGACCCGAAGTATTGTAGCGCGACTTACATGAGTTTTACATTACCTTTGGCTATAAGTGCCTAAGAAAATCAAAAGATTATTAAATATATAAATCAAAATACAAATGAATATGTACGTACGAACACACACATCAAAATATATGAAGAAATAAGCCCATTACTTAAGACATTAAAGCTATTTAAAAAACAAAACAAAAAAAAAAAAAAAACAAAACGAGCGTACACTTTAAGATATTGCAGTTTTCTTACAGAAAGCTTTCAAAAAAAAGTGAATTATTTTGAGTCTAAAAGCACATTTCGTGATGTTTATTGATTTTTCTATCATACACCGTCCATCGACATTTTACAAGATATGTTTTTTCACTCTTCCTTGTTGTCTTTTGATCGCGTGATGACACAGCGCTGAACGTGGCACAAACTGTCCTAACACTTCAATAGCTACCGGCAACTCGCTGGGGTTCGGCAAAAGTTCTTTCCCTTGTAACCACGCTACAAACACTACCGTTCCCAAAACGCTTCAAGGAAAGTCACTCTTCAAGTTTCTATAGCAACCCTGTTCGGCAAAAAACCCCAACCTGTTAAATCCACAAACAAAATTCGTTTTCTCTTTGTAAAAGGGCATCTGTAAACTGAATTTTAAGTGGAGTTTAAAGAGTAATTTTTTTTAATTTGTTTTGCTTATTTGGCATTTATCTAAACCAATAGGGTGTTTTTGAATTACATTATTTTAATCTTTTGACAAGGACAAATAAATATGGAAAAAAAAACACCCAAAACTATACAGGTGCACGGTCGTTTCTTTCCACACCCATCAATTCTGTTTGTTCTCACACCCATCAATTCTGTTGTTGTTTTTACGTCGGGTTATTAACCAGCGTCGTTCTCTCTTGTTCGCCATCTTCATTTCACTGCAGTAGTTCTCAGTGGAGGCTGCTCTTTGAGAGTCAGGCTGATTGCGTCACATTACCAAACTAACACAATTATCTTTTCGTTTCTGTGTCTCATCGATCAACCGTTTTCGTGTGGGTGGGTCCGTAAAATCGGTCTGGTATGACATGGCCAGTATAAAAAAAGCTTTGTGTCACCTAAACCATTTTATTACAACACCACCTTATCTTTTCTTGGGCAGTTCTCTACTGTTGTGTAGGCTAGGCTATGTGCCTGGCAAGGAAACAAACGGCACGTTTGCGTGCAAGAGATTTTGTATAGATCCGAGAACGTGTTTTAGGTAGTTTTCTCGAGACTGTATTATTTTTTTTTTTTTTAATTTTATTTCAATGACGCTGTTGTTTGAGCAGTTGACGCGGAAATGGTGTCAGGACATTGAAATTGTTTCATATTCACTAGTTTTTGTCCGCCTACTTACTGTCTGAAGTGGTAAGCATGCATACATGCACTCATATTGCATACATATACGTGCATACAGAGACACACGCACGCTCGACCAAGCGCGCGCACTCACACATGTACGCACGTGCACACAGGCAAGTACATATAGGGTGTGGTGTGTGTGTAAGTTCCTGCGCTAATGTCGCTGCACAGCAAGATGAAAAGCAATCGAGCAATTTGTGAAAATGCAGAACATTGCACTACCAAATATTTATCATATCTTTATCGATAATAACTATGATACTAGCTGAGAGCATGTAAGGGTGTTCTACTCGTCAGAAAACATACATACATACAGAATGAATAGACAGACAGGCGGATAGACAGACAGAAAGATACATGAAAGGTTAGATGGACAGACAGACAGACATAGATAATTAGATAGATGGATCGACAGACAAACAGACAGACAGATAGACAAATACATACAACATATACGCACACACATATACACGCACATACATACATAGATACACTCATACATGCATGCATAAAACACACAGAGGGGAAAGATGGATAGAAAACGAAACAATGGCAAAACAAACAAAACAGAAAGCCAAGTCCACACAAATGCCAGCCTTGGAATCGCGGTTTATTTTCATCATTCACAAGAAGTTCCATCCAGTTCGTGTGTGCAGGAAGTTTGTTCCAGATTTGCAGCGCGTGCTTGAAAGCCAGAACGAATTCTGCCCCGGTCACGAAAGAAATCAGCCATTAGTTTTCTGTCTGAGAGAAGCACAGGAGGAGGTGGGATGGGGGGGAAAAAATGAAAAGCAAAACAAGGCGCAGACCACAGACACGCTATGCAAACATGGCTATCAGTGACCTCTCTCTCTCTCTCTCTCTCTCTCTCTTTCTTTTCTCTCTCACGCACACACAAATCGTTCTGACGGAGAGAAAGCATTGTAAGAATGCATGTAAAACTCTACCTATTACGTAATCACTATCAATTACTTTCACTGAAAACAGTCCTCTTTTTTATCTATAACTTAGAAATTTTAGATCTGCAACGTGATTTCTAGAATTATACAGAATGAAAGAGCCCCACAGCAAACAAAGAGAAAATTCCTTTTGTTTTCAAACGTTGCAAAAAATAAACCAATGAACCAGGCAAAAAAACAAACCTGCTTCCTTTGAAGATTCAAAAACGAGCGACGTTTTTTTTTTTTTTTTTGTTGTTTTTTTTTTTTTTCTTTTCTTAAGGATTTCAATCCACACAGTGTCAGCTGCAGGCGAATCTGTACAGAAATTGGCATCAGGTCAAGTCACTTCTTTGGATTCTCTGGACTTCAAATAAGAAGTCCACGATGCTTTAATGAATGTTCTGGAACACTAGAAGAGATCAAAGCTAGCAATGAAATCAAAGCTGCCAGTGAGTTAGAGGTATGCAAGGAAAAAGCATCAAATATCAAGCCATCGCGACTTTTCAAACTCTCAAGTGTTCATAGGGTCTTGTTTTTTTTTTTTTTCCTTTATATCCCACTTTTTCGTTTTCCCCCCACCCACCCCCCCCCCCCCACCCCCCCTTTTTTTTTTTTTTTTTTTTTTTTTTTTTTAACCTGCGTTCTTCATTTCTTCATCATCGTTAGCTATTAACGTTGTTTGAGGAGCCTTGTCTTGTTTTCAAGGATAAGAAGCCCAACCTGCAGGAGGACAAGACAGAGGAGGAGTGAGGGTGGGGGTGGGGGGGGCGGGGGTGGTGGATGCTGATAAAATTAGGCACAGAGGGAAGGAGGGTGAGGGCGGATGTGAGGAGACAGAAACAGGCAAGAAATGGGGGTGGGGTTGGGGAGAGGGGGGGGGGGGGGGGGGTGTTGTTGCAGATCAATGGAGTGATGCGCGATATGCAGATAACATAATTGACGTTTGAGTGCGGCAGGTCGAGGACTTTGGCCCAGATGCTTCGAATTCCAATCACTCTACGACAAAAACACAAGAGGGGGGTTCCAAGAAGGAAAGACAAGGGGCGAATAGCTTGGAGAACACAGAATAAGATTACGAGAACCTAAAAAAAACCCTTGCACTCCCATAATATAATCAATCACTCCCTCCTTCTTTTATACTCAACCCCCCCCCCCCCCCCCCCCCCCCCCCCCCCCCCCCCCACTTCCTTCCAGCTCCTCCCCCCATGCAATGTTCCAACTCGAACACACACATACACAGACAGAGATACACAGGGACACACACACACGCGCGCGCGCGCGCGCGCGCGCAACACACACACACACCACACACACACACACACACACACACACACACACACACACACGCACGCACGCACGCACTCACACACACACACATACTCTCTCTCTCTCTCCTCCTCTCTCTCTCCTCCTCTCTCTCCTCTCTCTCTCTCTCTCTCAAAGAGATGAATGGTCAAAGTGATCCAGCGGTAGAAGAAATAGAAGATGAACAAAATAATGAGCTTTTGTTTGATGACCCTATAACTACAGATGAAGTAAGAGCAAGTATTAGAAATTTGAAAACTGGTAAAAGCCTGGGGCCAGATAGAATAATAAGTGAAATGATAAAACATGCCAATGACTATGTGATTGATTTCTGTGTTTCTTTATTTAACCATTTGTTTAATCATGGATTGTTTCCCCTGTCGTGGTCAACATCCATTATTGTACCCATCCACAAAAAAGGAGACCCAAATAACCCAGACAATTATAGAGGTGTAGCTCTCACAAGTATAATTAGTAAAGTATATACTCACGTTTTGAATAGACGATTGACACACAATGGGCTGAAAAGGAGAGGAAAATTGGGGAAGAGCAGGCGGGGTTCAGGTCAGGGGATATAGTACAGTTGATCATATTTTAGTCCAAAGTGCTTTAGTCCAAAAGTGCCTAAAGAAAAAATACTAAAGCTATATGTTGCTTTTGTTGATTTTAAAAAGGCTTTTGATTCTGTTAACAGAAATGTGTTGTGGGCAAGTTCTTAGAAAAACAGGGGTTAAAGGAAAATTGTACTATGCTCTTCGTGGTGTATATAATTCAGTTTTAGCATGTGTTCGTGAGAAAGGATTGTACAGTGACTTATTCAATTGTCCTAGAGGAGTGAAGCAAGGTTGTCTATTGAGCCCTCAAATGTTTGCATTTTTTTATAAATGAGATAGCTTTAGAAATGTCACATAAAGGCAAACATGGTATACAGTTGATTGCAGGTGCTGTTGAACTGTTTATGCTTTTATTTGCAGATGATGTAATCTTGTTCTCTAGTACTGTTGTTGGGTTGCAAAATCAAATAAATGTTTTAAAAAATGAAGCAGATAGACTTCAATTAAGTGTTAATCTAGAGAAAACAAATATTATTGTCTTCGGATGGGTGGTTATCTATCCCAGCATGAAAAGTGGTGGTATGGAGATGTAGAAGTAAAAAGTAACCAATAGTTACAAATATTTGGGGATGTTATTTACAACTCGTTAAAGTCTAAATGCAGGGTGGCGTGAAATCGGCAGAAAGGGTAAGAAGGGGGTTGTAGAAATTCTAAGATGCATGAAAAGACTTAATAGCATTGACCCTTATGGG
>JADBJO010001592.1:348036-357226 GCA_016801955.1 Conus betulinus | reverse complement strand
GCTCTCTCTCGCTCATCTCTCTCTCTCTCTCTCTCTCTCTTTTCTTTTCTTCTAAATGTTTTTATTCTGGCTATCCGCCCTGTCCTGTCCTTTCTGTCAGTCTGCCGTGTTGTGAAGTCTTCTGTGGCGGCCCCTTCTAGACACCGGGATAGGTAAGAGACAGAGACAGAGAGACAGAGAGAAGAGAGACAGACAGAGAGCGAGAGAGAGAGAAGAAAGAGAGGAGGATTTATTCGTCGGTCAGCAAGATGTATCCCCCCTCCGCTCCCCCCCCCCCCACCCCCCCCGTCCCCCCACTGAATCGCTCTTCAAGTGCTGGGCCACGTTGCTGATCATTCCAATGTCACTTTAGTAGACGAATTCTGTCAACCTGACGCCTTGAAGTCGATGGACTCCGCGACAGGACGGTTGAATCATTCTCCGAATAAACCAGACAATCACAGACAGGGATTCCGTTCAAACGTGTTACCGTCTAATCCCCATTTTTCCCCTCGCCCATCCCAACCCCCACCCCACCCCATCCCATCCTGCTGTTCCCCCCCCCCCCACCCCCCCCCCCCCTAGTCACGTTACATTAGTCCACCACCCCTTGAAAACATGTGGATTGACCTTGTAAAGGACTTTCATTCAAATAACTGACATTTTGTGGTTTCACCCCAGGCCACAGCAGGAAGCCTTTTCAGGCGTGTGGCCGTCATCAAATTCGATTGTATGTACGTTTGTTACATTTACAAAAAAAAAAAAAAAAAAAAACCACTGACTGCAACCTTTTTTTTTTTTTTTTTTTTTTTTTTTTTTTTTTTTTTTTTGCGAAACATATACAACGTTTTGAAACTTGGACGTCATGTCCCAGGACGACACACAGACTGACCTCCTTGTGGGTGAATCATGAAGAGAAGGTGAAGGCAACTGCCCCAGTTTTGTCATTTTCGATTCTTTCAATCAGATCGAGCGACTAGCTAAGGATGCCAACATAAGGGGCGTGACAGATTGGCCAAGGGAGGGGGGGGGGTGGGGGGGGGGTGGGGGCATGAATGTTTGTGCTTTGCCGGCGCCTGGTCATGAGAGAATCGGATCTCATTTTTTTTTAGGGGAGGGGGGGGTGGGGGGGGTGGGGGGGTGGTGGGTAGGCGGTGGGGGGGGAGGGTGGTAGCGGAGGGGATGGGAAAGCAAATAGGGCAGAACAAGATCAACGACTTTTCCTCGTTCTTCAAAGACCCTAACTAGATAGGACAACCCTCCCTCCTGTCTTTGTCTCTCTCTGTCTCTCTCTCTCCCCTCCACCCCTTCTCTCCTTCTCTCTCTCTCTCTCTCCTCTCCTCTCTCTTTTCTCTGTCTTGTTTTAGGAAGACTGACCTAGATTTCTCTTTGAAGTGACTCCAGCTAGTCTACAAAACATGAATTTACGCAAACATGTTAAAAACATGCATGTTCAATGTCTTATAATTTGATGATTAAAAAAAAAACACCTAAACTTCTATTGCAAATTCTTCTGTTGTAGTTTGAACCACACGATACGCACACCTACCCACTAACCATCGCTCGCACGCTCGCTCCGCATCTATAAAACCCTCGCTTGCTCTCTCGCATGGCATTCTTCTCCATCGCTCGCTCCTCGCTCTGTCCGTCCGCCTCTCTCCTCCTCTCTCAGCCTGGGCCTCTCCTTCTCTCTCCATCTCTCTCTCTCTGTTTTTCTGTCTTTTTGTCTCACTGCCGGTCTATGTCTCTGTGGAGTGGCCTCCCTTCTTCGCATCCGGCAAGACGGTGGTTCTACTCCGGTAAATCAACTCGTATCAACTATAATTGTGGAAGCATGCCTGTGGAAGGTCCTCCCCCATCCACTGTAGAAGCCATTCTCAATGCTGCGCTGGAACAAAAAAAATGACACTGTCGTCATTCAAAATAGAGGGCAGAGGAAAACAACAAACTGTCATCGTTCTGCATTCTCTTCCAACTACCGAACAGCCCCCCCCCCCCCCCCCCCCCCCCCCCACCCCCCTTGCCACCAAACTCAAGGCCACAGCGTGGCGTATCGTCGCAAGTGCCCGTCACAGCTGAACAGGGATAGACACAGAGCAGAGAGCTATAGAAGCAACCAACAGAAAAAAAGACGAGTAACATGTTACGTTACGTTTATTTTTGCCGACACCCTCCTAGCGTTATTTTGACCACGTCGACAGAACCAGCGATAGTCGTGTTGCATGTGATGAGACTTCAAGTTTGACAACTATTTCCCTCCGTCTGTACCTCAGCCCTGCAGAACAAACACAGCACAGTGACAAGCGAACAGAGATCGACTTGGAGCAGTGTGACAGAGAATCTGTGACAGGGCTCACACGAGGAAGTGTCGGTCTTAGATTTTTGGATCAGCGAAGCCAAGCGCTGATCGAGAGGTGTGTTTGTTCCCGCCTTGGCTTAAGGCTGTGTCTGGCCAGTTGACAATAGGCTAGAACACCAAGGCTGCATCAAATGGTGTTATGCCTGCATAGTTTGTGCGGGGAATTGTCTTCATTGTGACAAGCTCGTAGCATGACAATATCAGTCTCCAAAATCCCCCCCTGAAGTCGGAGTGTGGCTGCCCACGTGGCGGGGGTCATCCAAAACGGTCACACACGTCATGTTCTCATCCCAGCTGATGCATTTGTACCATAGTGTTCCAAGTACTTCGGCTGTTCGGATGATCCCTGGAGTCTTTTAGCCAGGGTACGACAAGAAGAAGACTGTGTTGGTAACTATTGTGATGTGGTTTGTGATCCGGGCAGGCGTCCGGCGAATGGACAACAGAACGACCCTCCAGAGAACGTGACTACCAGTGACTCTATGGCATACCTACATGGAAAAGCCTTCATTCTATTGACAAAGACAATGCGCAGCTGACTTCCAACGGCAATTCAGCTGTGGAGAACGGAAATCTTGTGGACTGTGGGTACACATTTTTGGAAGCCTCAATGACAATCATATCGGTGTTCGGAGTCTGTTGGTTTTCCATGAGTTGGTTTTTCTCATCGCGATGTTGTTTTCTGAGGTTCGTTGTTTGTGTGCATTCCTTGACATTGATTTTCGAACAGCCCCACCCCCGTCGTAACCCCCTCTTCTCATGGGAATGGGCTCCCGTACGCTTACCTCATTAAATCTCTCTCTCTCTCTCTCTCTCTCTCCTCTCTCCTGCCTCTCTCTGTCTGTCTCTCTCTCTCTGTCTGTCTCCTCCCTGTCTGTCTGTCTGTCTGTCTGTCTCTGTCTGCCTACCTCTGTCTCTCTTTCTCTCTGTTTCTGTCTGTCTGTGTGTGTGTGTGTGTGGTGTGTGTGTGTGTGTGTGTGGTGTGTGTGTGTCTGTCTGTCTGTCTGTCTGTCTATCTCTCTCTCTCTCTCTCTCTCGCTCTCTCTCCCGCTCCCCCCCCCCCCCCCCCCCCCCTTTCCCCCCTCCCCCCCCCCCCCCCCCACCAAATATCAGATATCTCTCGTAAATCGTTCAGTTTAGTACTTCATTTCTTTTAAACCTGCTAACGGATGAAAAAGAAAGATGTGAAGAATACAGAACATTCCATGTTGCACAAAGTCTGTATCTCAGATTTTATGATAAAGCGCAATGCGCTCTTCAAACGTCTAAAGAAAGAGAATGACAATGCATCGTCATCATCATCGTCGTCATCGTCGTCATCATTATCATCATCGTCCTCATCATCATCGTCAACGTCATCGTCATCCTCCATCATCAATCTCATCGTCATCGTCCTCCTCCTCCTCATCATCATCATCATCATCGTCCATCATCACATCATCATCGTCATCATCACCATCATCATCGTCATCGTCGTCATAGTCCTCCTCCTCCTCCTCCTCCTCCTCCTCATCATCATCATCTCATCATCATCATCACCATCATTGTCTTCGTCATATCGTCATGTCGTCGTCACACTATCAATGTTATCATGACATGTTAAACTTTTGAGTTTGCGAAATGTTTCTTCTTCTTAGTGAAGCTTTGTTCCAAGTCACAGACCGATAAAAAACTTTTTTTTTTCGTAACAATTTTAATCTCGAGAAACGAATTGCGTGGCGCTTGATTTCCTTTAAAAAGCAAGAAATGTCTTAGGAATAACAGATATCTGCAAAAAAAAAACAAAAAAAAAACAAAAAAACCTGTCTTGGTCCTGACATGAGGAGTGCTGTCCCAAAGCCCATTCTGAAAAGTGCAAAGTCTGAGATTCCATCATTAGCCTCCTTTCGGTCTGGCATATACGTGCTGGAGTCGGCAAGGTGATATATATTGCAGACACAAAGGCGATTCGGTCTGCCTGTCTCTATGTCTGTCTCTCTCTCCTGTTCCTCTCGATCTCTCTCAAAAAAAAAAAAAAAAAAAAAAAAAAAAAAAAAAAAAAAACAAAAATAAGCCAAACGCAAACGATCAGGGGTCGGCCCCCGCTTGCTTGATGAACACCGATCGAAACAGCTTTGAAAGACCTACGATGTACATCAACGCACGCAGGGGCTGCAAGTGGGACACGCCGCCGCTTACTGGACACACACAAGAGAGAACCAAAGAAGGGGGGGGGGGGGAGATGATGGACCTCCTCGAGATGATCCCATTCTTCCCCTTACACCTCCAGCCCCCACCTCCACTCGACACCTTCAATCCCCAAGCTCCCCCCCCCCCCCAGCCCCCCACACACACCACACTTATCCTTGCCTTTTCCAATTCCAGCCATCCATCCTACCCTCCATCATCATTCTTTTCTTCCCAAAAAAAAAATCGATATAGTCTTCTTGATAGAAAAGAGCAGGCCGCAAAGAAGAAGAAGGACCTCACGTGGATTTGTGATGCAAAAAAAAAAAAAAAAAAAGGGAAGATGCAGAAGAGAGAGAGAAAAAAAAATAGTCAGGCCATGAGCCAGTACTGGGAAGTTCAGGGACACAGAGGAGAGGCAGCAAAATCATGGACAAACGTAGCTAAGTCATTCAGTTCACTCATTCTCTTCCACCTAGCTGCCCAGAGAGAGAAGAGGGAGAGAGAGCGAGAGGTGAGAGGAGAGAGGGGAGAGGGAAGAAGAGAAGAGGAGGAAAGAGAGAGAGCGGGGAGGAGAGGAGAGGAGAGGAGGCGAGGGGGGAGAGAGAGGAGAGAGGGAGAGAGAGAATGGGGGAGAAGAGAGAGGGGAGGAGAGAGAGGAGAGAAGAGAGAGAGGAGAGAGAGAGGGAGTGGAGGAGAGGGGGGGAGAAGGGGGAGGAGGAGATGAGGAGGAGGAGAGGGAAGAGGGGGTGAGAGGAGGAGGAGTGGAAGGGGAGATGGGGGATGGGAGAGGAGAGGGGAGAAAGAGGGAGGGAAGGGGTGAGGAGAGAGGAGGAGGAGAGTAGGAGAGAAGAGGAGGAGGAGAGGACGAGAGGGAGAGGAATGGGGAGGGAGAAGAGAGGGCGGAGAGCGGAGAGAGAGGGGAGAGAGAGAAGAGAGAGAGAGACGAGAAAGAGAGAGGAGAAGGAGGGAGGGGAGGGCGGGGGATGAGAGGGCAGGGAGGGAGAGAGGGGCGAAGGGGGAGGGTCGAGGGATGGAGAGAGGAGAGGGAGCGGAGGCACGGAGAGCGGATGAGGGGGAGGGGGAGGGGGGGCGGGAGAGAAGGGGTGAGGGAGAGATGAGAGAGAGAGGGAGAGGAGGGAGGAGTGAGAGAGAGAAAGAGAGAGAAGGGGGAGAGAGAGAGGGGAGAGGGGGAGAGAGAGAGAGAGAGGAAGGAGGGATGGGAGGGAGAGCGAGAGGAAGAGGAGAAGGGAGGAGGACGAGAGAGAGAAAGAGAGAGAGAAGGAGGGAGGGAGGGAGGAGGGGAGGGGGGAGGAGGGAAGGCGACAAGGGAGGAGAGAGATGAGAGGAGGAGAGAGAGAAAGAAGACTTCGGAGAGAAGGAGGGATGGGAGGGAGGGAGAGGAGATGAGAGAGGGAGAGAGGGAGGGAGGTGAGGGGAGAGAGAGAGAGGGGAGAGAGAAGAGAGAGGAGAGGAGGGAGAGAGAAGGGGGGGGGTGGAGGGAGGGGAGAGAGCATCGCGGCACAATTAGCCAAGTTTGGCGTTCAAGCCAAAGTGTGGCGAGTCCGGCCGCCATGCTGGTGAAAAGAAATCTCATGTGAATGTCTTTTTGTAGCGGAGTGGAGGCAGAGGCAAATGATCCAGAAACCCGATAAAAGACAAAGCCCTGGACTTTCAAAGACGTAGCACAGACAGAGCAATTAGCTCGCCGCTCTCTCTCTCTCTCTCTCTCTCTCTCTCTCTCTCTCTCTCTCCTCTCTCTCTCATTGTGCGAGCTGTACCATGAGACCACATGGCCATTCACTTGCGAACAGAAGAATCTTTTTTCCCCAAAAGACTGCATCTTGGAAAAATGTGATCAAATGCTTGGTGCTGGTCCTATCTTTACAACAACAAAAATGAAAACACAAAAAATTATCGAAAAAATCACAATGCCACTCTTCTAATTTTCGGCCACCTGGCCTTTTTCAAGAGAAAAAAAACAATAACAATACTTTGCTCTGACCAGTTGCCAAAGATGGACATCACGTAGTTGTATTGCTTTTGTTTTGTGTTTTGTTTTTTTTTTCTCTTGAAAAAGGCCACGTGGCCGAAAATTAGAAGAGTGGCATTGTGATTTTCTATAATGTTTTCTTCCCTTTGGAGGACTATTGCTTTTGTTTAAAAAAAAATTATCGTTTGTGTCGTCGTCACCGTTGTCCTCGCCGTTATCATAATCAGCATTATCATTAGTAGCAGGAGCAGTATCATCAAACAACAACAGCAGCATCGTTGTCGTTGTCGTATCCGTCAATATCGTTGTCGTTTTCTTCAGCATAATCATCGTCATTATTCTTGTCATTCTTTTTTTCCATTCATATCCTTCTTCTTCTTCTTCTTCTTCTTCTTCTTCTTCTTCTTCTCCTCCTCCTCCTCTCCCCTCCTCCTCCTACTACTCCTCCTCCTCCTCCCCTCCCCCTCCTTCCCCCTCCTCCTCTTCTCCTCCTCTCCTCCTCCTCCTCCTCCTTCTTCCCTGTCCTCCTCCTTCTCCTCTTCTTCTTCTGCGTCTTCTTCTCTTTTCTTCCTTCTTCCCGTCCTCCTCCTCCTCCTCTCTCTTCCCCTCCCCTCCTCCCCCTCCTCCTCTTCCTCCTCCTCCTCCTCCTCCTTTCTCTCTTCTTTCTGCGTCTTCTCTTCCTCTTCCTCCTCCTCCTCTTCGTCTTCTTCTTCTTCTTCTTCTTCTTCTTCTTCTCTTCTTCTTCTTCCTCCACCTCTTCTCCTCCTCCTCCTCCTCCTCTTCTCCTCCCTTCTTGTTCTTTTTCGTTCATGAGGAAAGATATTATTTCAAACAGCGAACCAGTGATATGTTTGTATGATATAGGCTTTGCATTATTTTGCACTGCACGTTGTTACACTGTGTCGCTTTATATCACATCGTATTGCATCGTATACATTGATCACAATGCGCAGCATTGTATGGCTTACTGTGTACATTGTTCTGTAGTGTTGTAGTGTCGCGTCGGAGTGTTGCATTATGCTGCGATGTATTGTATCTCGTAGCATTGTATTGAATTAAAATGCATTATGTTGCAATGGTCTGCTCTTTGTCTACACACACACACACACACACACACACACACACACACACACACACACACACACACACACATACGCACGCACGCGCACGCGTGTGCGCGCGCGCATGCACAGACTCACCCCTCCTTCTCTCCACACAATGTTCCAATGCTGATCGATCATACCCTAGCTCTCCGCCCCACAGCCACCCGCCAGAGTTGTCCACTCTTGCCCATAAAGGAGTCATCAGTATGAAATTGCCACAAAGCAACCTACCAAAACAGACACAGGCACCGCTACCGCTTCACGTCAGAGGCGTTCTGTACATAGTGGCAATCGTAAACTAAATACGCGGGGACATCACATAATCCTCCCCTACATGAGTAAAACAATGGAATAGCAGACAGTCTTGCAAAAGAAGGAGCAAACAGAAACGCTGAAAACTTATTTTTAAAAAAAAAAATCCTTTAGATTTGTCTTCTTGTGAATTAATCCAAATTATGGAAAAAGTATATACATAAGCGGAATTTTAGTCCAAAAAAAAAAAGGCTACTTTACCATCGTGACCAAGATACATTCGTTAGAATAATTCCTAAAGTAAGGCTGAATACTTGGAACACTAAATATGCTCATGGTATATGACTTGTGTCTGCAGAGAAAACATTTCTGTGCATCACTCTTTTGTGTTTGAATGCTCAGTGTTGTCCTCGCTCTATCAGGAGAAAGGTATTGAGATGAAACACTTTGATAATGTCAGTACTATACTGTCTTATATGGTTCATATGTTGCTGAAATTGAAATGGTTATTTCGCAGTCACAGGCTGCAAAATTTTCTTTCCCATGAAGATCAACAATGCTGTGTACCACTAGGGTATTTCACTCATATAAAATATGCATATATCAGATGTGGATTTGAAAGTACTGACATGGATGATAAGTTGAAGGGTTTTTGTTTGTTTGTTTGTTTTTTTGTTTTCTTGATAAGTGTCTAATATCATGCATGAACGATCAGTTATTAATGCAAAGCGATACACGAGGAGCCGATAATTCATGCAAAATAATACACGAGTAATCAATTATCGATGTATAATGATACATGAGTTGTCGATAATTAATGCCAATTGTACAAGAGTGGGTCAATTATTAATGCAAAAGAGTACGTGAGTAGTCAATTAATAAAAATGCAAAATGACACAAGAGTAGTCAATTATTAATGCAAAATGATACGTGTAAAGTCAATTATTTAATGCAAAATGATAGATGAGTAGTCAATTATAGATGCAAAATGATACACGAGTAGTCACTTATCTATGCAAAATGATACACGAGTAGTCAATTATCTATGCAAAATGATACACGAGTAGTCGATTAGTATTTATGCAAGCTTGAGTAGTCAAATTACTAATGCAAAATGGTACGTGAGAGGTCAATTATCAATGTGAAATGCAGACTATGTGAAATGGCACGTGAGCGGTCAATTATCAATGTAAAATGCAGACTATATGAAA
The DNA here is from genome assembly GCA_016801955.1 of Conus betulinus. Classification (NCBI taxonomy): domain Eukaryota; kingdom Metazoa; phylum Mollusca; class Gastropoda; order Neogastropoda; family Conidae; genus Conus; species Conus betulinus. The sequence goes on along the minus strand of JADBJO010001592.1, from coordinate 348,163 downwards.
TGGTACGTGACAGGTCAATATCAATGTAAAATGCAGACTGTGTGGCTTGACCATCTTGTCCGAATTGAACCAGCTCTCTAAACTTTCCCCCTCAGAGACAGGAACGGGATTGGTTTCCAGATTGCAG
>JADBJO010001592.1:325536-338036 GCA_016801955.1 Conus betulinus | reverse complement strand
TTTATCAAGGTTTACTGTCAACTGTAGTTTATCAGCTTCCTGTTTCAAAACATTCAATTGGTTTTGCAATCCTATTGCTGTACTAGACAACAGAATTACATCATCGGCAAACAGCATCATAAAAATCTCCACGGCACCTGGAATAATCTGAATACCATGTTTACCATTTCTTGAGAGTTCTATAGCAAGCTCATTGATAAAAAAAGAAAACAATTGTGGGCTTAAAAGACAACCTTGCTTGACTCCACGTGGACAATTGAAAAAATCAGAATAAACACATTTCTCACGCACGCATGCCAAGACAGAGTCGTACATTCCCCGTAATGCCATATATAACTTTCCATTGACTCCGTTTTTTCTAAGAACATTCCATAAAATATTTCTATTTACGGAATCAAAAGCTTTCCTGAAATCAACAAAAGCGACATACAATTTTGTATTTCTATGCATGTATTTTTGTACAAGAGCAAACAACGTAAATATATGATCAGTTGTGCTGTACCCAGATCTAATCCTGCTTGCTCCTCCACGATTTTCTCTTCCCGGTCTGCCCAACGTTTTAATCTCACATTTAAAATGTGTGTGTAAACTTTGCTGACAACACTTGTCAGTGCTACACCTCGGTAGTTATCAGGAGTGTTTACATCTCCCTTTTTGTGGATAGGAACTATGATTGATTTAGCCCATTCAACCGGAAATGACCCGCTCCGAAACAAGTTATTGAATATCAATGTCAGAACATCAATTACTAAATGATTAGAACTTTTCAGCATTTCCCCTACAATTTTATCTGGCCCTGCACTCTTCCCACCTTTCAAATGTTTTATGCCGTCGGGGGGCATGCGCAAGATGGCGGAACTGTAAACATCACCTACAGCCAGCTGCGGCATTGTTTGAGAAATATCGATAGCCAGTAGAAAGTTAAATTGATATTTAGTGATAGAGCAGGTGTGGGAAGGTGAGTGGATAAGGGAGTCACGTTAAAATGATCGACCTGACCTTGTGGAGGGCCAGAATTGGCCATTTTTGTTGTGTCATGAACTCGGCAAGAAATGCAGTGCGTGCAAAGCAGGTGGGTGGCAGTGGCTCGCCTGTCGTGTCACTCCGGGACTGTGTACTGTGTATCTCCTGTGCATGTTTGGGGTGTTGCTGGTGTGGAGTCTGAAAACGAACATTGAGATGATGCTGGATATGAGAAGTGTGCTGTTGGAGAGAGAGAGGAGACGGTGACGGGGTGACCACGCCGTGTGTCAGTGAACTGGTCGTGACAGTGTCAGTGGCGGAGTACACACCGACACAACACAGTCACCGGCCTACAGGTTCCAGCACTTGTAGCAGCGTGTGTGATCAACGTGGTGTTCTCAGCTAGGAGACTGCTGCTAAGTGGTGACATAGAACAGAACCCCGGACCTACTGACACCACGGACAAACACCTTTCCGACACGACAACAGAGATGGGTGCCACCGCCAGTTCTCTCCCTACTGACGCTCTCAGCAAAATTCTCTGCGCTATTTCCGACTTAAAAGAAGAAATCACTCAGCAACGTGAACGACAACATGAACAGAATGTGTCAATTAAAAACGATCTTGTGGATATAAAATCGCAGTTAAACAGTGTCAGTGAAAAATGTGAAGAAATCAACAGACGGTGTGACAGACTTGAGACTGACAACAAACGCTTGTCAGACACTGTATCATCACTAACAAGAGACATGGACGAGTTATTCACAGAGACGACAGGGCAGGGGGAGGAGACAAACACCTTGAAAAAACATCTGTCAGTGATCTGAAGGGAGAAGTAGAAAAGATGACAGAAGAAATCGACAGATTGGAGGGATTCTCTAGAAGAGACAATTTAAGAATATATGGCCTCCCACAGCAAAACCCCAAAGAGGACTACGACACGTGTGCCAGGATCGTGTGTGACACACTGAACTCTGTGGACAGGACAAGGGCATGGACACCACAGGAACACATTGCTAGGGCTCACAGAGTAGGACAGCCACGTGATGGACGAACACAAACAATGATCGTTAAATTTACACACTGGAGGGACAAAATGTTCATCATCAGAGATCGTCAGCTTCGTTCTGAACTGGAGAAGGTTGGTGTGAGAGTTGCAAACGATCTGACGAGGAGAGAGACAGAGAGACTGTGGCCAGAGCAAAACACGAGGGAAAGTCAGCATATTTTGTGCGAGGGAAATTTGTTATTGGTGCAAAACGACCCGATCCTCGTAGTTATGCTGAGGTGACAGCCGGATCGGCGGTACCTGAAGTAAACAATTCGCACATGCAGAATGTAAACACAGGCGGCAGACCCTCAGCCAATGACAGACGAGATCCCGTGTTTGACGTTAATGACGTCAGTCAGCGAGGCGACCGTGCGCATGAACAGCAGCCAACCAGCGGCGCAGCTTCTTCACCTGCTGCTAAAAATAACTCCTCGCACAGCGGCACTCGTGGCAACGCGCGGCGGGTGACAACACAACAGAGGGGATGCACGGGTATCTTAGGGGTCAGCGTCTCGTGTCAGGTCTTCCCCTCACAGTGACGGTAGCCATAGAGGCAGCCCCCAGTGCCAGCGCCAGTGCCAGTGCCAGAACCTTACGGTCAACGACTAAATAGCATAAGGCGAACCATCAAGCTTTGGAATTGACTTTTTTGAATTACAATGTGGAACATTTATTAAACAAATTGCATGACTGTTCTTTTATGAATTATATTAATTCCTTTGATGTTGTCTGTCTGACAGAAACCTTTGTCGGTGCAAGCTTTGATTATGAAACCATTTTTCCAGAGTTTAGAAAATTTGCTGCTCCAGCTACAAAATTTACAGTACATGGGAGAAACTCTGGAGGAGTGTTAGTGATGGTTAAGAAACATTTGGAACCATTTGTAAAACAAATTAAGGTCGACTGCAGTAATGCTGTTGTGCTAAAGATGGACAGTAGATTGTTCAACATTGGAAAGGATGTTATTTATGTGGGTTGCTATGTGGTGCCAGAAGGAGGTCCAGCTTACAACCATATGCAGGTAAAGGACGGAGTTGTCGTTCTTGAAGAAGCTCTGTCAGAGGTAATACGTAATGATGATGTCTGCCTCATGATATGTGGAGATCTCAATGCAAGAACGGGATGCAAACAATCAAGGCAGGAAAACATGCTTATTTATCAGGCACTTAACCCGATGTGGAGTGATGAAAATGATGATGATGATGATGATGATGATTGGAATTTCATAAATGTCGTTGTTCAAAAGACCAATCGATGAACAGTTTTGGGAGATCATTGTTAGATTTGTGTTATTTGTTTGATCTGATTATATTATGGCTGTTGTGTTGATGACAAAGAAGGGGAATTCACTTTTATTTCCCCAAATGGGTGTAGTGTGATTGATTATTTTCTAGTCTCTTCTCAACTGAAGGAATCTTGCAATGTGAAAGTTGGGGACAAACTGCTTTCTTGGCACTTACCTGTAGAAATGAAATGGAAGAATGGGTTTAACGAAACTAAAAAAGACAACTCAGCACTGCAGAGTAATGAAGAAAAGATTGTATGGATTGACGAAAATGAACAATTGTTTAAAAAATGAATTAGAATCAAATGATTTTAGAAACATTATGGAAAGAATTTCTCAGAATTGTCATAACGTTGATTTATGTATTGAACTTTTTGTGAATGCTTTGTGTGGTGCCGCAGCATGCATGATGAGAAAGGTTTATAACGTAAGGAAAAAGTGTGATGACTGGTTTGATATGGAATGTCGACAAAAACAAGGTCTGGTCAAAAATCTGCTTCAGAGGTATAGGAGAGCTAAAACCGAGCCATATAAGACAGAGCGTAAAGGTGAGTACGTTAAAGAAAGAATAGAATACATTGATTTGAGGAAAAAGAAAAAAAAGAAAGAATTGATGAGATTAGATTACAAAGATTAAAAGAGTCAGCCAATGACCCAAAGCGTTTCTGGTCAGCAGTAAGACAAGTAAACAGAAAGACAACGATAACCAATGATATCACATCTCAGCAATGGTATGATCATTTCTTAATGTCTTTAACCATTCTTGTAACACAATGGAAGGCAGTGGAGTAGAAACACAAGAATTAGAAACAGAAATGACGGAAACAGATGAACCTTTATTCAACGAACCGATTACTACACACAAGAGAGAGAGAGAGAGAGAGAGAGAGAGAGAGAGAGAGAGAGAGAGAGAGAGAGAGAGAGAGAGAGAGAGAGAGAGAGAGCGATGGTTAGTGGGCAGGTGTGCGTATCGCGTGTTCAAACTACAACAGAAGAATTTGTCAATAGAAGTTTAGGTGGGGTTTTTTTTTTGTTTTTGTTTGTTTTTTTTTTTTGTTGGTTTTTTTTGTTTGTTTTTGTTAAATCATCGAATTATGAAGACATTGAACATGCATGTTTTTAACATCTTCGCGTAAATTCCTATTTTATAGACTAGCTGGTAGTCACTTCTAAGAATAATTCTTAGTCAGTCCGCCAAAAACAAAGAACAAACAAGTTACCAGGCAAAAGACGACGCGTTTCCACCTCTTAGATCTTCTTCAATCCAGATAAACACCGTTCAGGACGATGAAAATGAAGAACAAGCAATCACTTCTCTTGTCATGTTCGGAGCAAGAAGGGTGTTGATGGCCTGCAAATCCGTAAAGCGTTCCATATGGCTAGCTAGCTAGATAGTTAGATAGATAGGTAGATAGACAGATAAGATACACTTTAAAAAAAAAAAAAAGGTTTCCATTCAACGTCCATCTTGCGCTGAATAAGTGACTGCACGTTCTTCGTTTTCACTGTCCTGAAATGTGTTTCTCTTGCCTGACGAAGACCTTAGAAGTCGAAACGTGTCGTGTTTTGACTTGTAACTCGTTTGTCTTTGCTTTTGACGGACTCACGACGAATTCTTCTGAAAATTCGTTTCAATTTCCGGTGTAGTCATCTCACTTTGAAACTTGCTGGAAGTGAGTTTCAGATACGTGGTCCAGATTTAAGTTAGGAGTATTTTGCGTGGCAGCTCGTATAACCTTCCTCACAAAGACGTTTATACTGTCTGTAGATCACCCCCCAATGGTTTGGAGTAATGAGTTGTCAGCCAATCAATCCGTTACGACCTTTTCATCCTGTATGGATAATGGTCAATTATTAATGAAGGTACAGACTAGAATGGCAGGGGCCTATCACTGAGTCTTATGTGACTCCATGTCTGACAAAATCTGCAGCGGAAAAAAACAAAACATTACATTAGGTGATATATACTGAGTCCTGTCATTTAAGTACGAGTGGAATAATGACACTATTCAGCAGTAAATCGAACAGAATAGTTTCCTTCAAAAAGAACAGAATGATCGGTATTTCTGCCGTAAAGAAGAAAAGTGCCTATCATTTGTGACTGATTGATATTAATGAAGAAACCCGAAGACACACATTCCTGACGGTGCCGTGAGGTAACAGTGAGTACATCTGGAAGACAGACTGGAACAGGAGGAGAAAAGAGTGCATTCTTCTCCACGGAGTGAGCTACAGGTTTATGCACGTGTCTCTAGTAAGAGTGAGTACACATCGGAAGACTGACAGACTGGAACAGGACAGAGAGTGCATTCTTCTTCATGGAGTGCGCTACAGGTTTATGCATGAGTCTTTAGTAAGAGTGAAGGTCTGAAATCATTTGGATCCGAACGTATCATTCGAATTGCGAAGAATAGTCACTTCTTTATACGCTTGAGAGGAGACATTTATTCGATAGATACATTATATATATTCGTAAGATACCCAACATCATGAGGCAAGTTTGAATAGAAATGAGGGAGTGTTGTCCAGAAAAAAAAAAAATACAAAAAAAACTTTTTTTATTCGGCGTCAAGAGCATTCCTACTTGCCACCCAGCACGAGGGAAAATATGGAGTGTGTTAATGGACTTAAATTTTTGTTTGCGCGGTGATGTCAGTAAAGAGGGACATGCATTTTCATTTCATTCTCAATAGAGAGAGAGAGAGAGACGGAAAGACAGACAGAGAGAGAGAGATAGAGACAGACAGACAGACAGACAGACAGACAGACAGATAAAACAGACAGACAGACAGACAGAGACACAGCGAACACAGAGGGAGACAGACAGACAGACAGACAGACAGGCAGGCAGACAGACAGACAGACAGACAGACAGACCGGTAGGCAGACAAGCAGACACGTAATGCTTCAGATTCACACACATAACATGAAACGTCAGGGGGGGGAAATATCAACAAACAAACAACAAACACACACACACAGACACACACACACAGACCTGCAGAGAGCATTTCATGGCTCCGGATCAATAGCGAACAGGGCAAAGGACGCAAACTAAGAGCCGTGCCAGATCATAGAAATGGGCTTGAAAGCTGAGCATAACCGCCGATACGAACGTAGATAAAGAAACAATGAAATGAATAAATGTACAAAATCTGAACACATAAAAATAACAAATAAACGAAATTTATACACATGAATTAACATATAAATAAAACAAACAAACCAGCGAATAAACAAATAAATAACTGCGTCAAGAAATGAACACAAATAAATGCATAAAACATACTAGGTAAATGAAAGAAACAAACGAATAAACATATGAAAAGAAAACCAAATGAATGAAATATTGAATAAATAAAGAAGCAAATGTCAGACTCGACTGGGTTTGTATGGTGGTGATATCACATCTAAAACTGTCGATAAGCAAGGAAATTTCACACCTACGAAGCAAAAGCATTCTGGAAATTTTGATAGGGTTGAAAAGCAGATTTTGAACCATGCCATGGTTTGTAATCATAGACAGTGGGTGGATCACTCACAACCCTAAGTATTACCCGTTAGAGAGATAATAAATCCTCGAGGATTCTCAGAAGTTTTTTGTAAAAAGAAGAAGAAGAAGAAAACGAAAAACAGAACAACTATCAACAACGTTTCGGTCATAGACCAGCTTCAGGACTTGTGACATAAAAATAAAAAACAAACAAATAAAGAAATGAATAATAACCCGTTAGAGGTTAACTGTGACCAAAACGTGACCTTATGGAGGAATGCGCGACAGTCCCCCTCCTCCCGCCGCGTTATCCTCCTTCCCTGAACTGGACCAGCGGAGGAATGCGCGACAGTCCTCTCCTCCTGCCGCGTTATCCTTCCCTGAACTGGACCAGCGCCCCATTCACCTGTTGTGTTGAAGGAGAAAACAAAAGTCAATCTAGAAAAAAAAAGTCCGAAGCCAAGAGTGCCTCAAACGAACCTTTGTCATCGCCACGACCCCAATGCTCTGGTGCTGGAGTTTGATGATGTCTCCGTCTGCGTGGGCACACACAGGAAATGATTCCAAGGGAAACCGAACGTGTTGCCCACTCTTATTCTTTCATTCATTCATGCATTCATTTACCCATTCGTTCATTCGTTCATTCGTTCATTCACTTATTCATTTATTCTTTTTTTTTATTATTATTATTCATCTTTTCGAAAAATAAAATCTTTAAAAGTTCATGTAATAAATCCGCCAAACATGAACAAACGAATCCTCACAAGACAAAACATGACGCGTTTCGACCCCTGATGTCTTCTTCAGACAAGATAAATGACATTGAGGACACTGAAAACGAAGAACGAGCGATCACTTATCTTGTCAAACTCACTTCGCGACTGTTGTTTTATCTATTTATTTATTTATTTTATTTATTTACCTATGAGTTTGTTTTTTTATGTTCACCATATGATTGGTAGCTGATCTAATCTTGTTTTCTTTTTTAAAAAAACAAAACAAAAAAGCACAAAAGAACGCACGTCTGAGCACACCTGTGTCATTCATGACGACGTCTACCTGCAGTCCGTTGTGGAGATAGTGACGACAGATCGCCAAGAGGTCGCAGACACTCGCCAAGAGGTGGTGCGCCTGTCAGCAGACACTGTTCGCGTCGGTGGTGCTGCAGTGGTGGCTGTTCTGATTATAAGTGTAGTCGTACCAACTAATGATACATGTCTTTTGAATTCTGCCCATAGGGAATATATATATATAAATATATATATATATATATATATATATATATATATATATATATATATATATAGATAGATAGATAGATAGATAGATAGATATTTTCAGCTTTTCACAAGAAAATGTAGCTTGTTTTGCTCTTTCATGATTTTTCTTTTGCTTCTTAGGTGGCACCTTTAGTTAGTTTTTTGAAAACTCAACAAACATACTATGGTATTGCACACCAGCCTTTTTCTGGTATAGCATTCTTCTTAAAACCGAAAAGGCAGAGGAGTCAAATTACCACTTTTCGCGGTCACTGAGGAGAAACAATCAGGTTTCGAAATACCGGTATCTGACCAGGAGTTATATGTTAGTGAGCTTTCTCCCCATTGGAGATGGTCTCCCTCTTTGGAGACTATAAACTTGCAGAGGTTCATTTTGAAAAGCATTTATTTATTCCCCATTCACCCACTCAAGCACATACTGTCAGTTAGGCAAAATCATCTACCACTGCAGATATGAAGGCTTACCACCACCACCCCCCCCCCCCCCCCCCCCCCTCCTATTTCTACAATCAGACATAAGAGCAAGCTTTGTTTATAATTATATATATATATATATATATATATATGTATATATATATATATATGTATATATATATATATATTCGATCCCTTGCCGGTCGGAACACCACAGAATTATGGACTGTGGTGTGTCTCTATCTGACGCCAAGAGCACAGACACAATCAGCCGTGTCTCCCTGATGAGTCCGATCCAGCGGACGAAAGGCCTCGGAGCAGGCGATACATATAGATTTGCCTTCGAGAGGGATTGCGATAGTTTCCTCATGCAGCTAGCTAGTGAAGGGTTTTCATATTTATGATATACATTTTCCCGTTTACTTTATCTTCAATTTTGTTTTTCCTCTTAATTTCAAATCTTTGCCAAGTCATTACTATAATGATGGAAGAACTGTTAACCTGCACTTGTTTTCCCCCACTACTTAATTGTTCAGCATTATATTGTTTGGTCAATCAGTGGGTGATTGCATCTCTTTTGAGATCCAAGGAAATGTTGTTCTGCACAATTCTTAGCCGCTGACAATGCTTGGGTTATTGAACAGCAGAGCTGACCACTCAGACTATTCCATATCTTTTGATCTCCCTTGCATCCTTAAATGGATCCTCAAGCATAGGCTCAAAGATTATCCCTTACATTTTATACTGTTTGTGCAATGTTTTTTAGTTTTCAACAACTTTTTTCCTCTCCACACTTTCGTTTTGTTTAATTCTACTACCTTTCGCTGGGTGCTGTTAGATTCTTTTTCGAACACTTGGCGGTCGGAACACCACAGAATTATGGACTGTGGTGTGTCTCTATTTGACGCCAAGAGCACAGACACAATCAGCCGTGTCTCCCTGATGAGTTCCGATCCAGCGGACAAAAGGCCTCGTAGGAGCAGGCGATACAGATAGATCTGCCTTCAGGAGGGATTGCAGTGGTTTCCTCATGCAGCTAGTGAAGGGTTTTCATTTTCATAATATTCATTTTCTTCAGGGTTTTTTTTTTAATACTAAATTTCACATCTTTACTGTAATGATGGAAGATTTTTTTTTTCTTTTTCTGTCCTAACCTCTGCGCCACCGCAGAGACAGTGCACCCACGCCGCTCATTCCCACACCCCGTCCACAGCCCGGTCGGCCCCGCCGCAGCCCCGGCACCGGCAATGCACAGGGGGCAGTCAATGTCAAATCATCAAGAGGCAACCCACCGGAGGAGACACTGCACTGCTGCCGAGTCACTTCGGTGGTGTTCAGTGGCGCCTCTTCTGATCCAACATATTACGCAGGACACCACCTACTAAGCCCCCTACTGACACAAATAATTGCTTAGTCGCGGAGCCGGCGTGAGTGAGCTCTCCCTCCGGAGGGCGCCACCACGTCCGTCCAACGACAGCCCCCATGAACTCGCCGACACCGGTGACTTCGACGGAACCAGATCAAGTCACAGACGTGGAGAGGACATCGAAACTGAGGTCACCATGAGATTAGGGCATGAAGGGCCACAGATGATGGAAGAATTGTTAACCTACACTTGTTTTCCCCCACTATTTAATTGTTCAGCATTATATATATATATATATATAGAGAGAGAGAGAGAGAGAGAGAGTATCATCCATGTGAAAACAACATGAGATGCAAAGAAAAGTTTTCATCGTCAGAAAGAGACAACACAAAACTCAGAAAGGGAAGAAGACAAAGAAGAAGAAGACGAAGACGAAGAAGAAGAAGAAGAAATGCGTCTAGGATGGGAATATCCACATTCCCATGTCTGTGTCCCCCCTGTTTTGTCTGGCACTGAAATAAGCACCCAGCTCCTGTGGAAAAGTGATGCTCCCGGTGGACCATGCACAAACAAAAAGTTTACACTCCTGTGTCCTCCTTCTTTCTCTCACATAACCTAATTTGGTCAGGTTTATCAAGTCTCACAAGACTGCCGGTTCCATTGCCTCAGTATTTTTTTTTTTCATTATGATACAGCTGCTCAGAGAGAGAGAGAGAGAGAGAGAGAGACAGACAGACAGACGGACAGACAGACAGACAGACAGACAGACAGACAGACAGGCAGCAGACAGACAGACAGACAGACAGACGGATAAAGATACAGACAGATGAAAACACCAGCCGACCGATGCCTTTGTGGCTTCTTTCATTCGTGTGTACATTGGAGAATATCCATTCCTGTCACATTGATTTTTCACCGTCCGCCATGCTTTCCAGCGGTTTTACACCCCACGCAGTTTATTCCACCTTCCTTCCTGTGCAAACACTACGGCCAGTTGAAACCATTGCCGACCCTGTATCCAACAGGAAGCCATCAATATCAAGCCGCCAGGAGACAACCCATCAGAGGAGAGGCTGCACTGCTGTTGAGTCCACTATGTTGACGTCCAGTGGCGTTTGGTTTGATCCAACATACACAGGGCACCACCTGCTGTGCCTGCTGCCGACGATGCTTTCTTTAGTGGCAGAGCCGGCGTAAGTGAGTCTTTCTGTAGAGGGCGTCAGTGCTCTATTCAGCATATCTTGGATAAACTTGCCGGTGCCTCTGACTTGGACGAATTCATCACGGGTCATGGACGTGATGGGGAAATCTAAAAAACTAAAGTCACCGTCTATATCATCTATGAAAAAGAGATGTAAAATGGAGTCACTGAAATGTACTGAGAGCAAGGACATCGGTAACCACCATGTTGTCTTTGCAATGATAATCAATGAATATGAGAATAATCATGACGATGCTATGGAAGTCCATTCTGTTCAGATACTACTTGATAAGGCAGTACTGTGGTTTGTCTTCATATGGTATATCCCAGCCTATACCAGAGGTGAGAGACGCATACATCTGCAGTATTATTCAATCACCCCAAGATACTGCTTGACAAAAAAAGTAAATATTTAAACAATGCATGAATAAATAAGTAAACAAAAACAATGTTGAAGGCATGAAAACATTTTGGAACAACAACAACAAAAATCTGAAGATAAGATTTAAATAGGATCCAACGTTTTTTCGTCGCTTATATTTATGTGTTTTTGTGTGTGTGTGTGTGTGTTTTTTTTATCAGAATTCACTCTCGAGTTTCGAATCATGCAAGACTCGTTAGAAGAACTGCCACTTTTTTTCATGTGGGGAGATTTATCAGACCTCTTCGATTGTTGAACCCTGACAAATTTGTCTGAAGTCGTCCCAGTGCTTTGACTTCCTGTCGGTGGTATCTCACAGACATTATTTGCTAACATTACAAAAACATATACATCATCGCTGGGTGAAATGAAGGCAAGATAAAGAATTCAGCAGATATCTTATTTCGCGCAATATATGCATGGCGCAAGAAACAGCAGTCCTTATATACAAACATAAATTGCATATACCTTTTTTCAGTCTAAGACATAAGAGCAAGCTTTGTTTATAATTCTATATTTCTTGCAGCCATTGCAACACCAAGCTGCTCTGTTAAGTTGCTGGAGTGGTACTCAGTTACTTGCCCTTGGAATTTATTAGTTCATTATAGTTCAGTCCCTTGTGGATTCATTTCAAGAACTGGGCCTTAGCACTTGTGTCTTAAGATGTTATCTTTTTATAACTTCTCATTTTCACTTGAAAATGTAGCTATTTTTGTTTTGTTCATAATTTTTTTTGCTTCTTAGGTGGGACCTTTGGTGGTTTATGTTAAAAACTCAACAAACTATGGTATTGCACACCAGCCTTTTTCTGGGAAAGCATTCTGCTTTAAAAGAAAACAAAACTAATAGGGAGAGGAGTCAATTTAACGAGATCACTGAGGAGCAACAATCAGGTTTCTAAATACAGGTATCTGACCAAAAACTATGCTATGTTTGTGAGTTTTCTCTCTTTGAATATTGTCTCCCCCTATACTATGTTTGTGAGTTTTCTCTCTTTGAATATTGTCTCCCCCTGGGAGACTATAA
>JADBJO010001592.1:318036-320536 GCA_016801955.1 Conus betulinus | reverse complement strand
TCAAAGTCACATTTACCTTGCTGGCATGAGGAGCAGCCAGATAGTAGTCAGGATGACACAGGCATAGTCCATAGCTGTTCCTTGTCTGGAATTCTGGTGGACCATAGCGGATCCTGAAGCCTCCTCTAAACCACCACTCTGTTGACACTCAGAGCAACAATATAACACAAGTATCCCCTGGAACAACACCACTCGTGGACGTGGAACAAGTCGTCTCCGACCATATAAGCCTGCCTTCACGGGCACGAAGGTTTCAAACTGGACGCATGTTTCAGACCTTGTAGATTCTTTCAAAGTCTTCCCTGATCAATAGTTCAATAGAACATGGTTTCATTTTCGTCTTCTCAGCTCGACAACAACCTTGTCCTTCTCAAACCCGCTTTTTTGAGAAGACTGGATCAAACAGAAATCTATCTTCCATTGCTATCATGAGATCGTATTGATCTTTCAAATGAAAAAAAAAAAGAAAAGAAAAATCGGCGAAACAGGGGGAAACAGGACGACGTATTGTATACATGGATTGCAAAGCTATACACGAAGCTTGCAGAAATTCTCGCTACATCATTCACTTATAAAGAAAAATATATATACAAAGATAGTATCAACAGCTGAAAGCGTTGACGTATATTTTACAGGAGCAGTTCACGTCCAGCGTTGTGAAAAAAAAATCCATTTATACAGGCCTACAGCTTGTAAGTCTAATTTCAATTGATTACACTCATAACTCTGTATGAACGTGTGTGCACATGCAATGTACAGAATGTGCAGTTGTGCACATCGTGGCAAACAAACTTGTCGTTTCATTCAATGTGTTGATGAGTTGAAAAATGCGACGCCCAGATTTCACACGCTGATACTGCTAGACAAAGAAATATACGAACAACTAGGCTGCATCAAAAAACGAATTTTACAGCTGCATTCAAAATATTGACCTGACATGTGTGATAAATTGTCTTTTTAAGTACCATGCCGGCGTACATTCGAGCAATATTTTCAGATTACTTGTCCAGCTGACAAAACCAATCAAACAGGTGGGTTACTTGTATGTAATGACACGTGAAAGTTATATCCCTCAAAACAGAGGGATAATTGCTAGCCACTGTACGGATAATTGCTAGCCATTGTCTTCACTAGGCTAAAGGTCACTGACGGACTCATGTCTACTTTCTGTACAAAAAAAAATGAAAAAGTCCTGTGTTATTTGAAAACCTTCAGCATTATTGGTGAGTAAAAAGCACAAGCAGCTCGCTGTATATGGCACTCACTGAAGGACAGGGTATGCTCTTACGGCATCATCAGTTTAAGATCACGACAAAAGAAAAAAATACACAGACATTCTACGACAATGTCGATGCAGACAAATTCACAAAGCCTGGTTTTGACGGTGCATTTTTGGAGAAGAGATTTCAGGTTTGTAATACCGACACATCACAGTTAACAATAATGACAAAAGACAGGCGAAGCCTACACACACAGTATGTACTAAAATGTACAATCCAAATAATCGATGTGACACTAGTATGCACTCAAGTTAACTACCACAGACAGAGCGATAAAGATTTTTTTTTTAAAAAGAACAGGGTTTGCGTACAACATTCTGGAAGAAATACACGCCCTGCGCATACGTAGCACCAAAACTGACACCCTCCAGCTCAACATCATCTACCAAAACAAACAAAAAATCCCACTCGATGATTCGCGTGGTCCTGTGTCTAGAAAGAAAACACCCCCCACACAGAACCAGGTTCACACCCACAGACACGACCAGAAGACGAAGAAGAAGAAGAAGAAGAGCAAGAAGAAAAGCCACGAACACCTTTCCCCACCGCTGATACAAAACGCGGAGTAAAAGATTGATGAGCGATGATGCAGAAAGGCTGACATGCTGCGATCGCCCACTCGCCCGGCGGACAGAGAGAGCGGGGAAACTGGGAGTGGTGCGGTTCTTGGCGTGTGGGGGAAAGAGAGACTAGCGGGGACATGACGCGAGAGAGAGAGAGAGAGGGGTGGGGGGTGGGTGGGGAGCAGCTAGGGAAGGACGGGTGACCCGCTCGCCAGCCCGGGCTAAATGAACTGGCATGGCTGAGAGAGCTCACGAATGGACGTTGGCACACTTTGTTTCCTCCCTGAAAACGCCACCGGGTTGGTGCCCCGGCAACCCACAGAATGTCTCCCACACATGGCGAGGGCTATAGGATTGAATTTGGTTGTCTTCATCGCTTGTCAGATGATGATGACTAATTCCACCGTCGAACAGCGCTTCTGTTATGTGTGGGAAATGGATAGTTTGGCCAGAGAAGAAACAACATTGAAAGGCGTTGTGGTTTGGCGTTATTCCTTCGAAAATAAACATTTTCCAGATGCCAGTCGCGGAAGAATCTCCCTTTTGAATAAGACATCCGTCTCTGAAAACATGTCCACGTGAAAGTCTCCACGAGCTGCGGGTAAGGTTTTATACACACATGTCACTTGCATAACTGAAAAATCAAATATCTTGAAA
>JADBJO010001592.1:278036-295536 GCA_016801955.1 Conus betulinus | reverse complement strand
CCGTCTCTGTCCTGTCTATTTATCTGTCTGTCTGTCTGTCTGTCGTCTGTCTGTCTGTCTGTCTGTCTGTCTGTCTGTGTCCTGTCCGTCCGTCCGTCCGTCCGTCTGTCTGTCTGTCTGTCTGTCTGTCTGTCTGTCTGTATCTCAGTCTCTCAGTTGCTGTCTCGCTGTCTCCCTGCCTCTGCCTGCCTGTCTGTCTGACTGTCTCTCTCTCTCTCTCTCTCTCTCCTCTCTCTCTCTCTCTCTCTCTCTGTGTGTGTGTGTGTGTGTGTGTGTGTGTGTGTGTGTGTGTGTGTGTGTGTGTGTAACTTACACTAAATCGAGTCGAAACAATCTTCTTTCCCTACTCGCATTACCGCATAAAGGCAAACAACTATACGTCTCTTGACGTTAGCCGCATTAGAAGTTTCAGTGTTAACAGAAGGATCTGCTCACCAAGTCATCCACCAAGCTACGTGAAATGCGCCACTCACCTTACAAAATCGCCTAGAGTGATTGCGCCAGCATTGTGAAGATTGAAGTATTCTGTGCCAGTAACACATTGTATGCACGGAAAAAATCGTGCTGTTTCCCATGGGAAGATCATGACAGTGTGACAGCAGATCACCCCTAGTTATCTTTTTATCCTGTTTATTCATCTGATCGCATTTTCATTTACATGTGAACGTGGGGTTCAACAGATTTTAGGCCATACACACTCCTGTATGGATTCGCTTTTCCTCCTGCACAAAGTGCATGCTACACATAGGACCTTAACGTTATTGCGTAATACAAGCGCGACGTCTTTAGACCATCGCTCAGGGCTCAGTCAAAAAAAGGCGGAGAGGTAACACAAAATTCGGTCTATGGAAGATTCCGCACCATGGTCTCAGAGTTCTGTAACTGCTAAGGAAAGCACGTTACCCACTGGGCCACCTTTGCATCTCTATGTTTACTCCCCTTCCCGACCCGTTCTTTGACCCCCCCCCCCTCCCTCCCTCCCCCCCCCCCCCCCCTCCCCCGTCCCCATTTCTCCTTCCACATCTTCTCCAGTCGCATTCTCTCTTTCTCCAACTCGTCTCCAGACGTGCGTAGACATGACAGCAAAACAGCAGCCGAAGTGGCCTTTATTTCAGAGCAGGGAAGATGACAACCCTCCCTCCTCCCTCCCCCCCCTCTCTCTTCCCCCCCCTCTCTCTCTCTCTCTCTCATTCTCTCTCTCTCTCTCTCTCTCTCTCTCTCTCTCTCTCTCTCTCTCCTCTCTCCTCTCTCTCTCTGGGGTATTTCAAAGAAAAGGGGATTAAAGATTGGGAAAATGTATTCAGCTTTTACTATTATATCCAACACTGTGAAAGCAATAGTTAGAACTGGAAACGATTAAAACGATGCGTGAATGTGCCCCTCGGGTTTAAAAGGAAAAAAAAAGGGTGTGGTGGGGGGGGGGGGGGGGGGTACAATGAACTGGCTGAAGAAGTGATCTGGAATGGAAAACATGGAATTCAGCTTATCTCCGATTTTCCAGATGTCTTGATTCTTATGTTTGCTGAAGACATTATTCTGCTCTACGATTCAGTCAGGGGTCCGCAACATCAGTTGAACGTGCTACATGACACAGCTGAAAGAGACTCTGTCTGGTAGTTCATTTAGATAAATAGAACGTTGTTGCGTTTAGAAAATGGTGGACATATCTCTGAACACGAGCAATGGTTCTTGGAGCCAACAAAAAAATGACAGTGGTGAACATGTGCAATGGAAATTATTTTGGCCACGAGGCTTTCCTTTTCTCGTAGTTTGTTTAACATGTCTTGCAGAGGAATTGTTTACATGTCTTGCAGAGGAATTGTTTAACATGTCTTGCAGAGGAATGTTTAACATGTCTTGCAGAGCAGAGAGAGGAGTGATCAATATATTCAAACTCTTGTGGTCTACGGAGAAGAAAAAAAAATCACTTGCTTCTCATGTAACCGTATAAATGCAAGTCAAAATAATTCGCGTTAATCAGAAAGAAGGAAACCCTGTTTTGAAATAAAGAATCTGACAACCAGTCATTAAAAAAAAACTACATTTTGCAATATAATGTGACGATCAACTCTCCCTATTAACAGTAGCCGAGGGTGAATGTGTAGACAAGTGCACTAGGCCACTTCCCACTCTCTAAGCCTAGCCTCTCTCACACACATACCCCTTGTATTCCTTACTCATCCTTTTTCTTCCCTTTTCCACTCACATTTTTTCTCTCATATCCTATATGTGTGTGTGGTGGTGGTGGTGGTGGTGGTGGCGGTGGCTGGGGGGAGGGGGAGGGGGGGGGGGCATTATCCATTAGGCCACCCTTAAACCACTTCAAGTTGTCTCCTACCCATCTTTCCCTATCCTTTCTGTTCTCCCTCCTTCTCAACTTCTGCAACCCCAGTTCTCCATCCTAACACTTTGATTTCTTGCTGCTCCTCGAACGTATTCACGCGAAAAGTAACAGCAGCTGAAGTGCTCATTATTTCAAAGTACGAAATGGAAGAAAACCCTGCGAGCTAAATCGACACTTTCTGAATAAAAAAAAAAATGTTTTGAAATAGGAAAGGACTCTGTACTACGTGACGCTGGCTCTTCTCTCTCTCTCTCTCTCTCTCTCTCTCTCTCTCTCTCTCTCTCTCTCTCTCTCTCTCTCTTCTTCTTCTCTTCTCTTCTCTCTCTCTCTCTCTTCTCTCTTCTCTCTGCCAGTCCCCCCCCCTCTCTCTCTCTCTCTCTCTCTTCTACGAAATCACCACTCGTATAATTTTATAAAAGCAGGTTAATATTTACCTGTCGAATTAAAACACACAAACACGAAATTGTTTTGAAAAGAAAAAAAAAATCTATCCACTTCAGCAGTTCCCCAAAACTACGCATGAATCGTGAAGTGAAGACTACCGTTTTGATTCCAAACTAGCGAAAACATGGTGAATATGTTAGTACTGAAGACACTGCGTTATTCCATCCACTCAACACATTTATCAGCATGACAGCTGAGCTGCCCTCCACAGTGAAATGAAACCGATATAGCAGTGTACTTCCTGGCTTACATTTCACCTTTTTTCAATCAAATATATAATCATGTAGCCCTGGATCACAAAACTACCAGTAAGCCAGTTACTTTGAATTTTTTTTTTTTTTTACATATAAAACATGTTTGAAATTGGCAAACTTACTGAATTCATTTGAGATGGGAATGAATGAGCGAAGATGACAAAAAGGAAAGCTATGACCTTTTAAACAGGGTCACTGTGTCTACATACAATTGGATGAAACAGCATCTATGTGGTTTACAGTCCCCTCCTGCATCATTTTTTTTTGCTAATTAAAAGCTTAACGTTTACTTATTTAACGATTGCTTTCAGATATATAGATACAATAAAGCTAGAGGTCTGAGATCCATTTATATATAGAAGTGAAAGAGTACCAGACAGACCCCCTTTTTGTCCTTTACGAGCAAAACAGACCACGCTAGTTTAGTGTTGAGTGGTCACGTGTTTGCTTACGTTCAACATGGATTCTTCAACAGAATTCAGTCTGGAGAAGCGATTGCTGCTGTGCGTAACTTTTGACTGTATCTTAGACTGTTGCTGTTGTTTACATGTGCTAAGTGTGAACTATACAGAAGACCTCTTTATTGTCTCAGATGAAAGTAAAACATTTAGACCACCAATGATAGTGGTGAGTTTGCGAATATAAGTGACTGCTCGTTCTTCGTTTCGTTTTCATTGTCCTGAATGTTATTTAATCTGCCTGAGAAGGCCCAGGTGGTCGGAACGCGCAGTGTTTGGTCTTGGAATTTGTTTGTCCGTGTTGTTTGATGGACTCACTTATAATTCCACCATCTATAGTCTAATTGAAAAAGGGGAGAGATCACACACACACACACACACACACACACACACACACACACTCTCTCTCTCTCTCTCTCTCTCTCTCTCTCTCTCTCTCTCTCTCTCACACACACACACACACACACACACACACACACACACACTCTCTCTCTCTCTCTCTCTCTCTCTCTCTCTCTCTCTCTCACACACACACACACACACACACACACACACACACACACACACACACACACACACACACACACACACACACACACACACATTCCATACGAGACTGAAACCATGTATGGGGAATCTCTGACTTCTTTGGTGAGTGCGTATCCTCCATGCCACAGTTCCACGTCTGAATGGACCTCCACACATGCCCCTCTTCTTTCCCTGGCCAACATTTCCTCTGTATCCCTCCTCTACTCCCATCTCTTCCTCCTCTTCCTCCTCCTCCTCCATTCCTCCCGCCATGCCTCCAACCACAGACCCACTCCCATGCATCTTCACCCACGCATACGTACATATCAAGGTGTCCAGTAGTTCTAGGTATGAAAGATGGCAAAAATCCCTCGAGCTAAAATGACACTCTCAGAATCGGAGAATGTTTTGGAGCTAGAAACGAAAGTGTTTTTAACCTTGTCATATTACTCTCTCTCTCTCTCTCTCTCTCTCTCTCTCTCATCTCGTCTCCTCTCTCTCTCTCTCTCTCTCTCTCTCGCTCGCTCTCTCTGAGTGACGTCCCTTGTCTGACTCCCAGCAAGACGTGTTTTGAGCTGCTCTGGTGAATTTCTGCCTAGATCACTTGTGATCGTTCCGCATGCCTGCGGAAGGTGTCCCAATGCTGTGGAAGCCACATTCAATGCCGCGCTACAGGAAATGGCTCTGTCCTCATTGAAAATTGAGGGCCGCGGTAAACAAACAGTCGTCATTCTCCGGTGAGAAATAGCGATTACCGACCAGCCCCCTGCGACACGAACGGACAACCACAGTGTGGTGTAACGACGGAAATGCCCATCACAAGTGAACAGGGACACACACACACACAGAGCTGAGGCCGACAGAGCGAGACACACAGACAAAGATAACTGAACGTTCATCTTCTCCTTCGGCTTTGTTCTTGCCGACGCCACCGAGCCTGTTTTTATGTTGACACAATCGATAACAGCCAAACTGTCCGTGCTGACATTTTCCTGTGTAATACCCGCCCGTCTCCCTCCGTATCCCAGCCTGCACGAGATTCACGGCACAGTGACATCCAACAGGAGATCGACATGGGACGTTGTGACAAACAAACTATGACAATCGCTCACCATCAAGCCTCCATACTGGCCATCGAACCAGTCGAGCCTCGTGTCGATCAAGACTGTGTTGAGTTCTCTGACATGATACGTGAGCATGACACGACACCAGTGATGCATGAGACTACCTGGCAACGCAAAACTGAAGATGCCGAAGCAATTGAGAGTGATTGTGATTTTGAGAGCACAGAAGATCCCCGACATTTCTCAGCTGAAGCATTGGCAGAGTGATCCTTCAGACAGTGTGACTATCAGTGGTATTATGTTGGCATGTTTTCATGAAAATGACAAAGAACATAGATAGCCTTCACTG
The DNA here is from genome assembly GCA_016801955.1 of Conus betulinus. NCBI lineage: Eukaryota > Metazoa > Mollusca > Gastropoda > Neogastropoda > Conidae > Conus > Conus betulinus. The sequence goes on along the minus strand of JADBJO010001592.1, from coordinate 290,095 downwards.
TTCTTACAGGGACAACACGAAAGTGACTTCCAGCAGCAGCACAGCTGTTTCACACCGGAATCGTGAGGACTGTGGATTGACATGTCGCCGGATTCACAGACAGCCGTGTATGTTAATTCCTTCCGTGACGTGAGATTCTCACTGCGATGGTTCTTTTTTTTTTTTTTTCCTTTTTCCTGACATGTATACTTTGTACTTATTTTTTGACAGTTACATTATGAACGCCTCCTCCCCAATTCCACATGAGAATGGACTTTGTAAACTTAATTTGATAAACCATTCATTCGTTCATTCAAACCATTTACTCTCTCTCTCTCTCTCTCTCTCTCTCTCTCTCTCTCTCTCTCTCTCTCTCTCTCTCTGAATCGAGGCAAATCAAATATCATTTATACATTCGTGTAAAGTTATAAAACCAAGTTAATCTCTCTCTCTCTCTCTCTCTCTCTCTCTCTCTCTCTCTCTCTGTCTGTCTCTCTCTCTGTCTCTCTCTCTCTCTCTCTCTCTCTCTCTCTCCAAGGTATCCACATATGCTTCTAAGCCGCATTGTCACCTTCCCAGCAGCCTCTTTTTTTTTTCTTTTTTTTTTTTATTCCACATCCATTTTTGCGCCCAGTTTTTAGGAGATGAGTAATAGTTCGCTCTTCGTTTACATTGTCCTAAATGTTGTGTATCTTGCCTTGAAGAAGAAGGAGGAGATCGGAACACGACGTGCTTTGTCATGTAATGTGTTTGTCTCTTTTGTTTTCTTGTAAGTTTGTTGCAGACAGAGACAGTCTGGTTTACTGTTTGCTGTGCATCAGATTTAGAATAACGTCATTACTGCTGGAATTCGTGATGGATAAAAGTGCATATGACCAATCATAGTCGTAGACAGAGAATCAGGTCTTGTGTGTGTGTATATATATATATATATATATATATATATATATATATATATATATATATATATATATATACAGAGAGAGAGAGAGTGAGACAGACAGACAGATACATACATACCATACATACATATACATACATACATACATACATACATACATACATATAGATTGTACCAACATAAAAACGAAAAAAATATTGATAAAAGCCGCGTGTGTGATTCGATTTCACAATGCAAACTGTCACTTTAGTTCACGAGTATGACAACTTCGCCAGAACGTTAACGAAGCTCTGCCAGCGACGCACTGTCTAACGTCCGTGTGCTAAAAGCCATGAAAGAAATGAGAAAGTCATCGTAAAGGCCTCTTACCAGCAGCTGTGCGAGCAACTTGCGGACATGCAAAACGTGTCGGAATTTAGACAGTGCAAGCTCCAACATTACGATGACCAATCCCCCAGTCTCCAACCATTCCTTTACCCCCAGCCTACATGGGAAAACTAGCAATTGGCAGTGCATCCTTGCCGGCAAATTTGAGGTAAAAAAAAAAAAAAAAAACATCTGTTTTTCATCAGGCGCTAGACTCACCAACAAATTGACGTTGGACTCCCAACAGAAGAAGAGGAAGAAAGAAGCAACATCTACAAGGTGTAGACAACATCTGCAAGTCTCGAAGGTGAACAGGCCCTCCAACGAGGCCTAAAACACCTCAAGTTTAAGTTCAGGTCAAGTAGGTAGAGTCACTTCCCTTTGACCTATGCCATCTTCTGCCAGCTCACGTGACAAAGAGCCGTCCACCTTCCTTTGACCTTTGATATCTTCTGCCAGCTCACGTGACAAAGAGGCATCCGCAGATTGGGCGTTATACTGGCTTGGATAGGACAAAAAAATGAACGGAGTTCTATGCAGGGTAGAAATGATCTGTTTCGTAGCAGGGCCGTTTTTTGCAAACTGTCCGAATGCTAAGGAAGGCGTGGGCAGAATGAAATTCTCGCTTCTGGCGCAACGTGTACGGACGGCCTTAACTTGCACTCCAACACCCACTCCCAAAGCATTTCCCTCCTCGTCCTTCCCTCTCCCCCTCCATCCCCCCTCCCTTCCCCCACTCTTCCCCTACTGCCGTCGCTTTCGCCGCAAAGCCTTCTAGCACGCGTGCATAGACACGTCCACCATAAAAGCAGCTGAAGTGGCCAATATTTCAAAGCACGAAAGATGACAAAACCTCTCAGAGTAAATTGACACAGTCAGAATCGAAGAGTGTCTTGGAATAGGAAAGAAAGTTAGTGTGTTCTCTCTCTCTCTCTCTCTCTCTCTCTCTCTCTCTCTCTCTCTCTCTCTCTCTGCACCCCCCTTTATGTTTTCGCTTCTCTTTATGTTTTTCGTCTCTCTCTCTCTCTCTCTCTCTCTCTCTCTCTCTCTCTCTCTCTCTCTCACACACACACACACACACACACACACACACACACACACACACACACACACTTACACACACACACACACACACATTGTTTCCGCATGCATACAAGCATGAAAGAGAGAAGTATCTTCCCAAGTATATGTCCAAGTAAGCATCAAAAAGCAAATCCTTTTACTTTGAAAATAAGAATCTATCCATCAAGCCATCCACAAAAAAACTGTTTATGCCATGCGAAGTTAGGATTTCCGCACAGACCCCCGAAATAGTCCTTGGTAATAAATCTAATGGCAGTTAAAAAAAAAAAAAAAAAAAAAAAAGCATGCATCATTCTATTTTCACAGCAGGTTCATCTGTGTGAAAGTCCAGTTGCTGTCCATGGTGAAAGCGCTTGATGAAATAGTGAGCCACGCATTTTTATTTTTATTTTTTTTAATTTTCAATAGTGCATAGTTTTGTTTATATATCAAGGTGACGTTTTTAAACCAATTTTCGTCAAGAACACCCCGTTGCCACACTTTGTTTGTCTGTGTATTTGTTTCTTTCGTTTTTCATCTTTGTTCCAAGAGTATGCCTCACCCAGGACCTTAGCATTAGGGTGTTATCTAAAAGGTGAATACTCAGATGAGCGGAAATGCTTGAGACAGCAAACAATATATACGAGAATCGAACACTGAACCAAGTCTTCTTCTCAATTTTGAGATGAGCGCGTTGTCCACGAAGCCACCTTTCCAAATATGTACAAGCCAACCGACACAAGGTCCACACCCGTCCGTACCCCTTCTATCCTCGTCGTTTCCCATCATATTCCACAACCCGCCCTCTCCGCTGTCTGTCCAAGCTCCCAAACATCTCTTTTCCTTATGCATAACCACGTCAGGCGAAATAGCACTCGAAATGTCAACTATTTCAAAGTACCAAAGATGGGGGAAATAGGACATGCTGCAGTGGCAGTGCCTGAATCAACAAATGTTTTGCAATAGGAAAAGTCTGAATTGGTGCATCATACTGAAGTCTGTCTGTCTGTCTGTCTGTCTGTCTTTCTGTCTGTCTGTCTGTCTGACTGCCTGCCTGTCTGTCTGTCTGTCTGTATGTATGTCTTCCTTTCTCTCTTCTCTCTTTCTCACTCTCCAGTGTTCGCTGTCTGCCTATCTGTCTATCTGGTTTTTTTTGTTTGTTTGTTTTTTTGTCCATCTGTCTGCCTTTCTGTTTGTCTGTCTCTCAATCTTTCTGTCTGTCGTCTGTTTGTATTTCTGCCTCCCCCCACCCTCTCTCTCTCTCTCTCTCTCTCTCTCTCTCTCTCTCTCTCTCTCTCTCGATATCACCCACCCATACACACACATATACACATACACAAAATCACACACACACACACACACACACACACACACACACACACACACACAAAATCACACACAACACACACACACACACACACACACACACACACACACACACACACACACACACACACACACGACACCACACACACACACACACACACACACACACACACACACACACACACACACGAAACCTCACTGAATCGATCTGAAATGAAAGCTTCCTTCCCCAGTCGCAAGTTATAATTCTCTCTAAACCAAGTTAATATTGATCTGTCCAAGTTGTTCACACAGACGGGAGACTTTTTTTTGGGAAAAAAGACACATCTGTCCTCCAGCCGCCCCAAAGAAAAAAACAAAACAAACAAACAACAAACAAACCACCGCGTATGAAACGTGAACGCTCTCGCTGAGATCTAAATACAGCCTTCGGTGACCATTTTGATACTGTAGACATTGTGTTGTTCTATCGACACAACGGGTTTATCAGCGTGAACATCGAGTTGCTTCCAGCGACAAAAGCAGAGAGAAATATTTGGGATGCTTCCTCTATACATCCCTTTTTTTTCTTTTTTTTTCATTTTATCTTGTTTTTTTTTTATTTTATTTATTTATTGACCGACCATATTTTTACGTACACATCAACATGGAATTTTCTTGTCTACGTATTGTCTGGACAACTCTGTTGTTGCTGTCGTCATCGTCGTCGTCATTGTTGTGTGGTAAGCTGGTCATACCCTTGCTTTTATTTTACGATATGTAGTGCCCAAGAAGATGTTTGCTTGCATATCACATTGGACGTTTCTTCTTCTTCTTCTTCTTCTTCTTCTTCTTCTTCTTCTTCTTCTTCTTTCTTCTTCTTTCTTCTTCTTTTCTTCTTCTTCTTCTTCTTCTTCATCGAATCTGCTCTAAATATAAATTCAGTATAGACACATTCAGTATAGACAACACTGTTTCTTGTTTGTTTGTTTGTTTGTTTTTTTTTTTTGTTGAAGTTGTTGTTGTTATTGCTGTTTTCGTTTCTGTTGTTCTTCTCTCTTTACCCCATACCCCAGGTGGGAACTTGCTTTTTCGTCTTATTCGGAAGTAAGGCATTTAGACCACCTCTATTGAAAAAGCAAGAGAAGATAATCCACTCCATACGGCACTTCAATGGTGGGCTGCTAGTCCAGTTTGCTTGGTGAGTGTATTATCTATCAAGCAGGCTGCTCCTCCATCTCTGAACTTTGACCTGCATCCCAACCTCCCCCTTCCCTCCCCAACATTTTCCTGTCCTGTCTCTCTTCCCTCCTCTCCTCTTCTCCTGTCACTTTTCCCCTCCCACATTACCAGTCTAAGTCGTCTTCTCCTGCTCTCAGACCCATATTGAACGGTTGAAATGCCCAGTGCATCGGGACAGTCTGAGGCTAACTTGATACTGTTGGCATCACAGAATGTTTTGGAACTGGAAGAAACAGATGCCCATGGGTTTTGTGATGCTGTTCTCTCTCTCTCTCTCTCTCTCTCTCTCTCTCTCTCTCTCTCTCTCTCTCTCTCTCTCTCTGAATCGAGACTAATCAAATATTCCTTGCCCGTTTCTGTAACTTTGAACAACAAAGGTTATATTTATCTGTTTGAGTTAGCCGCAGAGAAGAGAAATCTGTTCACCCTGAAAAAAACAAAAACAAAAAAACATGAAGTCATTCACAAAACTAGATAATATATCTCTGAAATGACAATTATTGCTGGTTTGGCAGAATAGCCTGTTAATGCTGAACACAGTGTATCGTTCCATTGTCACAATAGATCTGTTTGTGTGAAAAAGTGTGTTATAGTTCCCCCATGGTAACAGTGTTTTGATCGAATAGAGCACCACGCATGGGCGTGTTTTTGTCAACTTTCAATTTGCTTTTATCGTCTAAATTAAAACCTGGAACAAGGTGCTATCGCTGCAGGTCTTTTCTTTCTATTTTTTTTCTCTCGCTTTTTTTTTTTTTTTTTTTTTTTTGCCTTGCTGGTGTTGATTATTTGCTCAACAAGTATGCCTCAAAGCGGAGCTTTGTGTTTCATCCTATCTGAATGTATAAATCTCTGATCAGCTCTTAAGATCCAACAAAGAACGAAATGGAGCGACAACCAGGATTCAAGAACAGGAAAAAAAATGGACGACTCAGAACTCTCTCTTCTTCTCCTAATCGAGTATGTTACCCACAAGAGCACAATTTCCCCTGTACACTAGTCATCCTTCAGTCATACCCCCCCCCCCCCCCCCCCCCCATCCCCTCTATCCTTTCCTTGCTTCCTCACTCCTCTCCACGTCCACCCTCCCCCTACCCCACCCTACCTCCCCTCAATAATATTTTCCGAACGCGTAGGCACATCCCACACAGCAGCAGTTTAAGTGTCCCGTTTTTCAAGGGAGGGAAGCTGAAGAATCAATCCTTCTAGCCAAACTAACACTATCATAATGGAAAATTGTTAAGGTAAAAAAATTGTTATTACTGATGTCTGTCTGTCTTTTTTGTGCTTACTGTGTATGTGTCTCAGCTTCTTGGACTGTCTGTATATCTATCTATATGTTTGTGTTTCTGCCTCAGGCCCTCCACCTCTCTCTCTCTCTCTCTCTCTCTCCTCTCTCTCTCTCTCTCTCTCTCTCTCTCTCTCTCTCTCTCTCACTCTCTCTCTCCTCTCTCTCTCTCTCTCTCTCTCTCTCTCTCTCTCTCCTCTCTCTCTCTCTCTCTCTCTCTCTCTCTCTCTCTCTCTCTTTGTGTGTGTGTGTGTGTGTGTGTGTGTGTGTGTGTGTGTCTGTCTTTGTCTCTCTCTCTCTCTCTCTCTTTGTAACAAAAAGGAGAGAGAGTGAGAGAGAGAGAGAAACAGATTTGATTTATCGATATTTAACTTGTACAACTCCTTTGTTGTTATTGTTGTTGTTGTTGTTTTTGTTCCTTTGTTTTTTTTTTGTTTGTTTGTTGGACGGTTCATTTGTTTGTCTTTGTCCTTGGTTTTTGAAAAAGACATTCTTGTTGTTTTCCTTTTCTTTTCGGAGGGGGAGAGAGGAACGGCGGGGGGGGGGGGGGGGGGGGGGGGAGGGGGAGGGGGGAGGGGGGGCTTACTGTGTGCTGTCCATGGGACCTCAAACTATCGTCTGATATAAACATGAATTATTTAAACCCATTTCGAGTCCAGTGGACATGTGGGAGGAGGGCAAGAAAAAACAAAAAAACAAAAAAAACACTCGAAAGTCAAGTCAATAGTATGGGCAATCTTGAACTTCCGAGTGGCGTGTTACGCACAATGTCATCTTTCCACCTCCGAACGTATGACCGTACATCTCCATCCCCCCCACTGCCCCCCACTCCGCACCCCCCCGCCCACCGCCAATCATGTTCTCTCCCCACGCTTGTATATCGAATAGTTGAATGGTCCAATAGTTCGGGACACGAAAGATAACAGTATCCCTCAGGCGAAATTGACACCGTCCGAATCAATGAGTGTTTCAGAGAGTAGCAACAAGGTCAGCTGTAAAGTCTTGATGTCTGTCCTTTCCCTAGCTTGCATGACGCAGTCTCTGACTTTTGTCTCTCTCTGTCTGTCTGTCTCTGTTTGTTTGTCTGTCTGTCTGTCTGGTTTCTCGGTGTGTCTCTGTCTGTCTGTCTGTCCATCTCTGTCTGTCTGTCTGTCTCTCTTCTTTCTTTCTTCTCTCTTTCTCTCTCTCTCTCTCTCTCTCTCTCTCTCTCTCTCTCTGATCGGTCTCTCTCTCTCTCTCTCTCTCTCTCTCTCTCTCTCTCTCTCTCTCTCTCTCTCTCTCTCTCTCTCTCTCATGACTTTCCTGCGCATTTCAAACTGCATCTTTCACCAGACTCCAGGCTAAAACAGCTGTTCTGTTGCTGTGGGTCTTTATTTCCGTGTGTGCTGTTTACCTGCTTCATATCTAAGCCAACTCGCGGCATCTCTCTTCAACGACCTATCCACATGTAAAGCACTCGCACCATCGCCGTAGATTCAAAGGAAAAGAGGGAGAGAGAGAAGAAGCAAAGCTGTGCAACAATGAAACAATGCGGCGAAAGAATTCGTTTGGAGTTATGGTCGTGTATTTATTTCACCATGGGAGCAATAGCTATGCTACTGGCTCGCTCTTTGCTGTGTATTGTTTTCTTGCCTCCTTTGAGATTTCCTTTCACACCAATTAATCAAACTGAAGCTATCTGTCTTTGTTATTGTTCGTCCCGTGTGTTTTGCGTGACTCTATTCAAGATCAACAAGATGCAAAGCATATAAATGTACTCCCAGTTTACCTTCCCGAAAAAAAAACAAAAAAAAAAAACGTCACAATCAAACATGCGTTATAATGTATTTGGTCACTGAGATAAACTGCCGTTTCTGTAAGTGTGCATGCGGTTTAACTCGTTATAGCCGTTAGTAACGGCTATTCTGGTAAAATAAACACATCGGGCATCATCCGTGACCCATAATGAACACACCTACTTTTTTTCTTTTTTCAGAAAGATTGGCCCAGACGTTTTGTCTGGAGCGAGTGGAGCACATTTTGACCACGGACAGACACACAGAGGGACACACAGACAGCATTTCTTCGTTCCCATTGTAAAGTACTCCCTGTTCCAAAAGAAATGGGAGTACAAAAAAGACTGTGTCAGTCTTGAACAAAGTTGATTTGTGTGTTTTTTTCATCATTTTTTCCAGTTCTTCTTGCTCTGTGGATATGTCAGGTATAGGGTATATATGCATGCTTGCGACCCCCCCCCCCCCCCCCCCCCCCCCCCCCCCAGGATATTCATTTCCTTCTTTGTTCTCCATTTCTGCTGGGCAGATGGGTGTTGAAAGCAACATGTGTTTGGATATTTTGGGTATGAATTCTAGGTATCCCTGCTTCTTGGTTGAGCGTGTTACGCATCAGGCCAAATTTCGCCTTCCATTCGTACTTCCCACACAAACACCACTCCCTTCCCTTTCCGTGTCCTCACCTCCCTTACCCCCCCCCCCCCCCCCCCTCCCCCTCCCTCTGTCTCCTTTCCACTCCTCACTCCTAGACATAGTCAACACAGCAGCGGTTGAGAGTGTCCAACATTTCACAGCACGAAAGATGACAAAACCCAACGGGCTAAACTGGCACTGTCAGAAACGGAATACTGTTTGGAGAAGGACAAGAATGTCCCAATATTTGTTAATACTGGCGTCTGTCTCTTTGTCGGTTTTCTGTAATCTTGCCTCCTCTGCCTCTTTATTTCTGTATATCTCTGTCCCTGTCTCTTTCTGCATGGCTCTGTCTGTCTACCTGTCTGTCTGTCTATGTCTCTGTCAGGAACTGACTCCAAGCTTTTGGTGATTTCTCTGTCTCTCTGTGTCTTGTCGCCTCTCTCTCTCTCTCTCTCTCTCTCTCTCTCTCTCTCTCTCTCTCTGTGTGTGTGTGTGTGTGTGTGTGTGTGTGTGTGTGTGTGTGTGTGTGTGTGTGTGTACCAGTCACTGGTTGACCACAACGAAGTCCGCACAGTGGACTGTTCGTGGTAGACTATCGATTTCGACAATGTCACTGTGCAGATGACCTTCTCCATGGGCACGAGTGTGGCTGGAGAGACCGATTCTCGAGGCACACACCCGTGGGCAGTAGGGGCAATTGAACGTGACTAATGTGGGAAGGGAGGACACCAAGGCCTTGCGTTTTTCTCTTGCAGTAGTCATGTGGTTGCGGCGGTTGTCTTCAAATCTTCCTGGGCCTTCCTGGTTAGACTTCTCCATACTGCTCTGTCTTGGGCACAAACCTCTAGGTCTTTTGCAGACGTGTAGCTGTGCTTCAGATTGTCTTTTACACAGTCTTTGATGCGCTTTCTGGGAGGCCTCTGGGTCTCTGGCCCTGCCTCAGTTCTCCGTAGAGCACAGTGGACTGTACTATAGTGGTAATGTATATATAAAGGGTACACTCTCATTCACCCGATAACTACAAAGCATACAATGATAGTACCATTCTTTGGACTTTGGTTGCATGCACACGTCACACACACACACACACACACACACACACACACACACACACACACACACACACACACACACACACACACATGTTGGGATGTTCTGCATAACGTTATGCATACATTCTTTGATATTCTGCATACGCTACACACACATTTTAGGATGCTTTGCATACATCATATAAACACACTGTGGGATGCTGTGCATACGTAATGCACACCTTCTGGGATGTTATGCATACGTAATGCACACCTTCTGGGATGTTATGCATACGTAATGCACACCTTCTGGGATGTTATGCATACGTAATACACACATTCTGGGATATTATGCATACGTAATGCACACCTTCTGGTATGTGATGCATACGTAATACACACCTTCTGGGATGTTATGCATACGTAATGCACACCTTCTGGGATGTGATGCATACATAATGCACACCTTCTGGGATGTTATGGATACGTACTGCACACCTTCTGGGATGTGATGCATACGTAATGCACACCTTCTGGGATGTTATGCATACGTTATACACACACATTCTCGGATATTACGCGTACGTAATACATATCTTGGGATGTGATGCATACGTAATGCACACATTCTGGGATGCTATGCACATGTAATACACACATTCTGGAATGTGTATTTAGCATTTCTTCCCCCCCCCCCCCCCCCCATCCCCTTTTTTCCTTGCGACTTTTATGCAATGGAGACGATTTTAGATGCGAAATGAAGAAATAATAATGTTGCAAGTTTAAGATACTTTTTGTCGTTTAAAAACTGTTAGCATGTAAAACTGCAAGCGCTAACTCGACCAACAGGGGGAGCTAGTAGCACACAGCCATGCTCCATAATGCAAACTGTGATGACACAGCCAATGGCATTCTTTTCCTCGGTCACGTGACCTTTCAGGCGGCAGGGAAATTAGATATTTCAAACCTACACAACGGGGCGCATCAAAACAATTTGGGGTTTTGATTACACGTAACAGTCACAACAGTGCGGTCTTTGCATACACACACACACACACACACACACACACACACACACACATACACACACACACACACACACACACACACACACACACACACACACACACACACGGTAGGCATTTAGAACGGTAGGTAGGTAGACAGTATATGTGTATGTGTGAATGCGTATATGAATGTGTGTGTATGTATGTGTGTATGTATGTGTGTATGTGTGTGTATGTATGTATGTATGTATGTATGTATGTACGTATGTATGTATGTGTGCATGCATGTATGTATGTATGTATGTATGTATGTATGTATGTATGTATGCATGCATGTATGTATGTATGTATGTATGCATGCATGCATTTATGTATGTGTGTGTGTATGTATGTATGTGTATGTATGTATGTACGTACGTACGTACGTACATACGTACATACGTATATATGCATGCATGTATGTATGTATGTATGTTATGTATGTCTGCTAGTGTAACAGACTCTCAGAAGGCCACACCACCGTCGACGATTCCCCCGGCTGGCACTGTTGTTTCCCCTGACACGTCTCTTCGTGGTTTCCATTAGCCCCCATTGTACAGTCCCGTGTCCGTTGGGAACTGCAGTAATGGCCGCTGGAACTGCGTCCAGAACCAAATCGCTGGTTGTCCTGGGAGACGCAGCAAAGGGTTGCCAAGTGTCAAAAACACTCGGCTTTGCAGCATTAGGGGGGGGGGGGGGGGGGGCAGTGCTGCTCTCTCTCTCTCTCTCTCTCTCTCTCTCTCTCTCTCTCTCTCTCTCTCTCTCTCTCTCTCTCTCACAGGTCCATGGCGTCTGTGTTCCTATTTGTCCAAGTATCGGTCTTTTGTTTTCTTTGATATAATGCTAGATGCTTTTTTTTTTTTTCCTTTCACACACGCATCAGATATTAAGGTCGATGTAGTGAAAAAACGAAGGGAATGATCGTGTTTGTGGCATTTGTCAACATTGCCGATGTCTTTGGCAGCCATTTCTTGAGTCGAACCAGGTATGCCACTGGAAAGAGTCGTGGCAGAAGTGGTGATGGTGATACGGTTCCAACTTGATCGCAGAGTTACGTTTCTCCGTAGTTAACATCCAACTGACCGTAGCAATCCATCAACTTATGCGCATGTATTTGTGTGTTGAGACGATCTACAGATTGTGTGAACGGTCTTTCAAGAAGGGAGAGAACTCGTCCCCATAACCCGCAGACCTCCTGTTATGGGTGCTTAATTGACATCGTCAGACCAGTTAAGCTAGGAACTGTTTTGGATAGCCTGTCTGTCTGTCGAGTTCAGTCAGCTCTCTCTTGGTGCTGTTCCCTTTTTTCTGCAGTGTTACAACACTACAATGATTCACATGACAAGAGACGCTGCCAAAAACAGATACAAAAAGGTTGCAAAATGAGGCAACTACAGGCCGAAATCTAAACAAATTTTTACCACCACCCCCCCC
>JADBJO010001592.1:258036-273036 GCA_016801955.1 Conus betulinus | reverse complement strand
GCATTTTACGAATATTACTAACAATATAATTGTAAACAACAAAACAGATGACAATGATCTTCATACATAAGAAAAACACACTATTTTTGTACTTTTTTTTCTTCATATTTCGACATACCGCTTCTGCCATCAAGTGAGGTATTAAATAGTGTATTCCCTTAAAACATTCAAGGAATAGAGATTTAGATTAAATCGATTATACGAAACTAAGAATCGCTTCATCGCTGATACACTCACTAAAGTTTATGACTTATGCATTGGTAAAAACCATGTCCTCTTAAAATCTAAACAAGCGAAAGTTATACCATTATGAAACAGGAGATCCTGAACATCCCTCAAACTATAGACCTATTTCAATGTTATCCCCTTTTGTCGAAACCACATGTCGAAATATGTTCAAACATATCTGTATTATCATCTAAAAGATTACGACTTCTTCCATGAGAATCAACAAAGTTGTTTTGTTGTTGTTGTTGTTGTTTTTTGTTTTTGTTTTTAGTTGCAAAGTGAAACGACTGCAGGCGGAAATCTAAACAAATCTTAAATAAATGTCAGCGAACCGCCCAGAGAAACGTGGACAAACGAGTCACAAGACAAACCACAATGCGTTTCGACCTCTTAGGTCTTCTTCAGGTGCAACAAACATGAAACAAATAACGAAAATGCACTTAGCTTTGATCGCTTCTGTGTTCAGCGCAAGAAAGAAAGAAGGTGTTGAATGGCGTTGTGGTTTGTCTTGTGACTCGTTTGTCCACGTTTCTCTGGGCGGTTCGCTGAAATTTATTTCAGATTTTTTTTTTTTTAGTTAAATCACTCTTGTCACAATTCTTTTTTTTTTTTTTTTTCAATTTATCAATGGATATCTTACAAAGATTTAACAAAATGGACCTTAATGGAATTGTTTTTGTAGATTTTGCAAAAGCATTTGACGTTCTCATTTACTCACTTCTGATAAAACAAAACAAAACAAAACAAAAAGGTCATGTGTTACAAGTATGGAACCAAGCCTTAAATATCAGTATTTTTCTCACTGGTCGTCAGCAGCTTAATGAAATTAATTTCAAAAGGTCAAAGATACTCCCCTTAAATTTGCTATCCCTCGCTGATCAGTACAAGGATCCCTGCTCTTTCCTATTTATATAAGTGACTTGCCATTGTATGCACAGTGTTGTTGCGAAATGTTTGCTGATGATACTTCATTACAATCGTACACTAGCTATCCTGCTGAACGGGTAAGTACCCCACGATCAAAATTCCGACAAGCTGATTACACGAACAGAGATGAATCATATGTCCCCCACTGCTAGTCAAACAAAATGCATGTATGTCACAAACGACGAAAGTGGCACAAATGAGTTCCTCATTTGCACCATTATATGCCCAAGGAGAAGAGATTTAAGAGGTTACATCGCGCTAAGTCTTAGGAATTATCCTTGACAACGAATTACCTTGATCTCACCAAATTGCCGATCTTGGAAATCATATTTCCAAAAGAATATAATGATCAATTTGCAAAACTTGAAAAATTCTCTAAATCTTCATTCCAGGAAGATATTAACGCATTCACATGTCTTCTTTCTTATCAGTTATGCATCCACTTTATGGGAAATACGACATCCGTCTGTCTCGAGAGACAATGGTTCGCGTTGTGGATAGTCAGTTGTGGAGTTGCAGAGCCTGCTGTGGCTGAACAGCCCAATCCTTGAGTACCAGACTCTGTTGCATTTGCTGCAGGTGAAGTCTCAGTCATGAGTGTCTGTGGGTGCCGACACACATTCTTCGCTGTCTGCGGCGCCTCCGTTCTTCCCACTGGGCCTCTCTCCTCTGCTGTGCTTGCTTGATGCCGGCCTTGATGTTGGACTGCCAGCTGACCCGTAAACTTCAAATCTGCCTGGTCGAAGCATCGCAATGCCCCTCTACACAATGCAATGCCAGCTTAGACAGTCGCTCTACACAGCAGGCCCGTGGACAGCTTGACACGTGAGGGCTACCAGGACCACCCGGCAAGATTTCTCCGCATCAAACAGCCACACGCTGACCTGCCACCGCGCAGAACCTTTTATTGTTTCTGGATGGCAGGAACATGCTATGGTTGGCGTTGGACAGAAACAAGTTACACAGCAAGGTGAGTGCGGTGGATATGAGCAGTTAAAGCCGCGTCGTGCAATACAGATTCGACAACACACACACACACATACACACACGCACGCAACACACGCACGCACGCACGCACACACACACACACATACACACACACGCGCGCGCGCGCAAGCACACACACACCCCCCGCACGCTCGCCTGCACACACACACACACACACACACACACACACACACGCATGCACGCACGCACGCACACACACACACACACACACCACACATACAAACACACGCACGTACGCACACACGCACGCACGCACGCACGCACACACACACACACACACACACACACACACACACACGCACACACACGCACGCACGCACGCACGCACGCACGCACGCACACGCACACACACACACACACACACACACACATCCTGTGCTGCCAGCTTGACTGACGCCATTACCTCTTTCTTAGCTGTAGCGTGCACTTCACCTTGCAAAGTTTCAGTTTTGTCAAGGGGGCGTCACTGCGTGCGGACTAGTCCATATAAGCTACACCACATCCGCTAAGCTTCGTGACCACGCTACATAATTATGGTTTAAAGCTGATGAACAAATGCATTAATGATAAGATGAGTGAATTTTCAAGAAGAGGATTTCGTGGCTGCGATTTAGGGGATGTCTGACCTACACATTAGCCCAACACGCTGGTTAGACGCTTGGAAAAATATCTCATCTCCATCTGATGATGATGATGATGATGATGATGATGATGATGCTGATTGTTATCATTATTGTTATTGGTATGATCATTGCTATTATAAATACTTCTTTAGCGCCTATCTTCGGCTAGAGACCAAGCCCTGAGAGCTGTACAATCCACACTCGTTTACGCTCGAGGACCTTTCTGCTTTCTGGTCCCGTCAGGAAGCAAGTCAGTCCGCCATGCCATCTCAGGCCATACATCCTCTGTAATCTACATGTGCGTAGAGAGCCGGACCCCAGATGCGGCAACTCAGTATTGTGTCTCCACACAAAGAGCTGGATGCTACCTCATCCTCTGTTTGTCTTTTACTGACTTCAGAGAGCTTCAGTGAACTATCAGTTCCTTCTTCTGCCTCTAAGCCCTCAACCCCGCTCCATCATGAACTCCCATCTCTCCCTCCATTCCCGGCAATCCCACTCGTTCTGTTTCGTTCTTTTCTTTATCAGTTTTTTTTTTTTCTTTCTTCATGTAACTGTTTGTCTTTAACGTGTACAGCCTTTATCTTTGACATGTACTGTGGTTGTCTTTAACGTGTACAGCCTTTATCTTTGACATGTACTCTTTATCTTTGACATGTACTGTCTTTATCTTTGACATGTACTGTCTTTATCTTTGACATGTACTGTCTTTGTCTTTGACATGTTCTGGCTTTATTTTTGACATGTGTTGACTTTGTTTTTAACATGCACTGGCTTTGCCTTTAACATGCCCTGACCTTGCCTTTAAACATGCACTGGCCTTGCTTTAACATGCACTGGCTTAACATGCACTGGCCTTGCCTTTAACATGCTCTAGCTTTGCCTTTAACATGCACTGGCTTTGTCTTTAACATGCTCTAGCTTTGCCTTTAACATGCACTGGCTTTGTCTTTAACATGCACTGGCCTTGCCTTTCACATGCACTGGCTTTGCCTTTAACATGCACTGGCCTTGCCTTTAACATGCACTGGCCTTGCCTTTCACATGCACTGGCTTTGCCTTTAACATGCACTGGCCTTTAACATGCACTGGCCTTTAACATGCTCTAAAAGTTCATTTCCCCCCAGTATCTCCTCTTCTCCCCATTTTCAAACACAGCACTGGTGGGGTTTTATTTCCGTCCGTTCACAGGTAATATTTCACTTTACATTTTCTCCTGGGGTCCGTTCATCACAAATATCGGTACCTTCATTCCTTTTCATTCAATCACGAACGTCTATGGTGGACATCATACATGTTTCCACCTACCCTTTTCGCTTGGTTTCTGCAGAGCATAACTCTATGGCGAACTCGACTTCGCCTCTGCACCTTTGGACAGCATACCCACTATCTCTGGCTGTCTCTGGCTGTTCCTTCCGACATCTTTCTGGCAGGGGGGTATGGCTCCCGTAGCTCACCCGACTCTCCCTCCAGTCACAGCCTCGTCTATTTCGCTACTGCTACCATAACGGCGTAGCTAGAAAACAAAATAAGCTATGATGACTATACTGCCCACAGTTAGCAGCAATCCAACATAAACACTTTTACAAAATAATTCGATTCCCAATTTCACGATCGAAATGGATAAAATGAAAAAAAAAGACTGGAACTTTCATAGTTCCTTAAAATTGTATCAAATACTTACTCTCTGAATCATTCCCCCTCAAATTCAAAATACATGCGTAAGCATGTTACAGACTCATGTCTGTTTTAATTGGGCCTGACAGTCGGCGGCCTCTTTTCCATTCAATCAGCGCTGTTGCTCGAATCTCTCTCCACACTCACTTCCAGTGTGTTTTTAGCTTTTTTTACCAATTTTTCTTAACACAGCTCACATTCAAAAAAAAAGTGACCCTGCCCTTTAAGAACGACAATCCTACGCCGTTTCCTTTTCACACATTTAACTCCCTTCACTCGCGCTTAACCTTTCAATACACAGGCGCTTAAAACTTTTCTTTTTCCATGTGCCTGACACCCCCCTTCCCGGGGACAAGATTTATCCTACAGGAGAAATCTTGCAGGAAGTTATGCTCCAAGAAATCCAACAAAAAGATCTATGTACATGAAACACCTCAATCCTTTACATTGAAGGAATCATACAAAGGAACATCATAGGTCATCAATACATTGTCAAATATAAAGCATGAACCAAGTCATCCAAATGAGTAGTTGTAAAAATTACTAACACCCATCAGAAGCAAATGAAACCTGCCATATGACATTCATATTACCACCAAGAATGACCAAAACTAAGACCATGCCAAAAAACACTGCAATAGTCAACTCTTTGTTGCACTCCACACAAAAAATACATGTTACATTCCCCCATCAATATCCAAACATCACACCATTAAAGATATCCATCATAATAGATTGTCTTATACAATAGCATGACAATACAAAATCTGCCAAGACTCATGATACAATGTCAAAATAAGACAGTAGCAAAACCCACAAAAATTGCCACAGTGCAAATGCAAAATGAACTATAGCACCATAAGAACATCTGCCATGGACTCCATATAAAATTCCTCAAATTATTCCAAGCACACAAAGCAAAATCCTTTACATTTAAAAAAAAAAACCAATGCCAGAAAAAAAAATCCATCCAAAAATTGAACAATACTCTTTCAATGTCTTATACAAAATATGTTGCATCTCTTATTCTTACACAAAACAGGTAACAGCATCCTGAAAAAAAATGTATCAATAATAAGAAAAAAAACAACACAGTACAGTAAACTATTTTTTCTCACATAATGTTCTTGAGAAAAACAAAACCATACAGCAAAACAACAAACAGATTTCACTGACGTGACAGCAAGTCCGCAAAAGTATTTGAACTTCCAGCGATAGGCTGCACTGAAAATTTGTATTCCTGAATACTGAGAGCCCAACGCAAAAGTCTGTTGTTTTTAGTCTTTGACGCTTGTAAAAATGTAAGTGGACGATGATCCGTCTGGAGGACAAAAGTTCTCCCTGTCAGAAATCTGGAAAACTTTTCCAGTCCCCAAACCAAAGCCAAACACTCTCGCTCAATCGTGGAATACTTCTCCTGTGCCTGCGAAAACTTTTTACTGGCAAACTGCACAGGATGAAGAACTCCTGCCTTGTCCTGCAAAAGACAAGCACCCATGCCTTTGCTACTAGCATCTGCGTGCGAAATGAACTCCTCAGAGGTTAGGTAGTAACAGAACAGGAAAACCATTCAGTATCCTCTGTACTTCATCCAAACTCTCCTGACATTCCTCAGACCAAAGTACCTGACGACACTTATCTCCCTTTTTGTCAAATCTGTGAGAGGGGCAGTGATAGCAGCGAAATGAGGAACATAGCGACGATAGTACGACAAGAGTCCCAGCAAAGAACGAACCTGCTTTTTTGTTTTTTTTACGATCAATAGCAAGAATCTTCTCAACCTTCTTTGCCTCAGGCCGAATATGACCAACAGAAATCATATGACCTAAAAACTCAAGCTCTTGATATCCTGCCTGCACCTTTGAAAGGTCTAGCTGTCAAGCCAAACAATCTCAGACGACTTAACAATAACCTCAAGGAACTGAGAAGTTGCTGCCAGGACTTAGCCGCCAAAAGAATGTCATCAAAAAAACTGACTGCGGAAAACTCATGCAGCTTCAGCTTACGCATCATCCGAGCAAAAGTCGCCGGAGCATTCTGTAACCCAAAAGGCATGCGAGTCCATTGAAATAGACCAAAAGGAGTCTGAAAAGCAGTCTTAGGCTTATCCTCTGGCAACATCGGAATCTGCCAGTAACCTTTTGCTAGATCCACTTTCACAAAGTACCGACCATGAGAAAGTTGACAAAGCAAATCTTCAACATCTGGAATCGGTTCAGAATCAAAAACCGTAACCTTGTTCAGAGCCCGATAATCTATACAAAACGACGAACAGAACCATCCGGTTTTCCTACGAGGACAACTGGAGAACTGTATGGGGAAGAAGACGCTTCAATAACACCTAAGCGTAGCATGACATCAATCTCCCTCTGAACAATTTCCCTTTTAGCAAAAGGTAATGGGTAAGGTTTGATTCTTACAGGTACATCTGTAGTCACATGTATTGAATGAGGTTCAACCTGATCAGCCTTACCAGGAGTATCTGTAAGTACATCACTGAACTCTTCCAGTACAGATAACAACTGTGTCCGCTTAGTATCAGACAAATCAGGATTCACCTTGACATCATGAAAAGTCTCACCTTTGACTGACAAAGTGGGTAAGGTAACACAATCACCTTCCGTATCCTGCACAACACCAGCAGGACTGAACAGAAGACACACTCGACTGGAGTGTCACAGGAATAACACCTTTCCCTGTACGTACCCTATCTGTACCCTGACTAGGCACAACACAGTCTACAGGTAGAAAATCAAAACAAGAGATCCTGACACAATACCTGATGAAATAGAATGATCCACACTGACATTGATTGCAACATTTGTCCTGTCCACATACAACTTGAGCATGTTAATGTGGAAAACCTTGCTCTTGCCATGCATATCAATGCGGTAGTTGACTGGAGAACATTTCTCTTGAACCATAAAAGGACCTTTCCAGGCAACTTTAAGCTTATTCTGTTCATCACTCAGTAGAACAAGAACTTTGTCACCAACCTTCAGAGTACGAAAAGAACTTTTCCTGTCAGCGTAAGTCTTGTAAGTATGTGTTTGAGTGTCCGCTGTCTGTTGCGCTTGCGCACAACTGTCAAGTATCCTGTTGTGAAGGTCATGTACATACTGATATACATTTCTGTCCTCAGAAGAAACAGGAAAACCTGACCATCTATCCGCTAAGATAGAAAGTGGACCACGAGGAGAATGTCCAAAAAGGAGTTCAAATGGGGAAAATCCCAAAGTGGCATTCGGCAACTCCCGATAAGCAAAGAGTACTGCAGGAATGTACCTATCCCAATCCTTTGGACGGTCACGACAGACTTTCCTCAACATCGTCTTTAAAGTCCCCCGTTAAACCGCTCCACCATCCCGTTGGACTGCGGATGATAGGGAGTGGTAGTGACAGAGGAAATGGATAGAAGACGGTAAATCTCCTTCATCAGATCAGACACAAACTGAGTCCCACAATCAGTGAGTATCTCAGATGGTAAACCAAACCTCGAAAATATTGTCAACAAAGCCTCAGCCACACTCACAGTATCTATGTGCTTCAGTGGAACAGCCTCCGGAAATCGAGTAGCTGTGTCCACAAGAGTCAATACATACCTGTGTCCTGAAGACGAAACCTCGAAAGGGCCAACAAGATCCATAGCCACTTTTTCAAACGGAACAGAGACCAATGGCATCTTATGCAAAGGCGCACATGGTACTCTGTTACGGGAAACGGTTCTCTGACAAACATCACAAGACCGACAATAGTCTGTGACAGAACGAGAAACTCCAGGCCAAAAGAACGAAACAAGAACACGCTGAAGCGTGCGCTTGACACCACAGTGACCAGCGAAAATCGCATCATGCGCAGTATGAAGAACAACTGTACGCAAATCCTTCGGAACCACAACCTGACGTACAACCTCACCTTTATCAGGAAAAAAAAACGACACAAACACACCAATCAACTTGTAGGTAGGATTAGTCAGTGGGGAAGGTAAATCAGTGACAACTGAAGAGTACAGGTGTGTCAAAGTACTGTCCTTACTTTGCATAGTAGCCAGTTCTGTCGGAGTGACATCAAAAATGGTCAAGTCCGGTACAGGTAATGGTACTAGTGGCTGTTTGTCCTTAAGTACTTGTTGCCTAGTACTAACACCACAAGGAATGAAAGAACCACCAGTCCCCTGAACTGACTGAAGCAACTCCAGGCAAGTTACCCAGGATCAAGTCTGTGACTGGATTATCAATCACACAAGCCTTGACCTGTCCTTCAAAATAAGGAGTACGACCTGAACAACCGCTAGTGGAAAAACCTCAATCTTACCACCGAACGATCGACACTGCTGCTGCTCACCAGTGAACTGTTCTGGCAACACAAATGAGCGGCGTACACCCGCTGTAGTACAACCTGTGTCCCTGAGAATAGAAGCATGGAAACCATTGACTGTCCCTGACTCAACTAACAAACCCTCAGTATTTGTATGAGACACCATAGTATGTGCAGGTTTACTCTCTGTTTGGGTAGGGTTATTAGTATTGATACTAACTCCTGCAGATTCATCTGGGTACGGACAATCACGGACCAAATGAAACGTGCAATGACACCGGTAACACCCAACCTCTGAGAGGTTAGTGTTGTTACCTTGACCACGACCACGACCACGTCCGCGCGGTAACCGTGAACGGTACTGACGATGACCGCCTCTTCCACGGTTAGCACCGTCGCCCGTCTGAGCAGCCTGCTGTCCTGTAAAGGAAGCAGTCTGGTCAGCACACGTACTGAAAATTTTGCGAACCTTGAGCACCTCGGTAAGTGCCTCGACCGCGATAAGGACGTGCGTTCGAAGATCCTCGACCTGCATTCGGATTTTGGTACGAAGGGAAATGGGTTGACACATTTGTCTCAAAGACCGAGTCAGAAGCCTTTCGACTAAAAGTCTTATCCGGATGCGCTGTTTTGTATTGTTCAGCAAGTGCGCACATTTCTTCGGCACTGGCTACCGAACGCTCTTTCAGAAAGACAGCCAAATCTTTCGAAACGCTGTGCAAAATCTGTTCTCGTAGCAACAGATCGCGAAGTGGTTCAAAAAGTCTTTCTGAATCTTCGAAAGCTCTATCCAGCGATCCAAAAAGTGCGCAACCCTAATCAGGTAGGCGGAAAATGATTCTCCCTTTTCGGTCTGACCGCACGAAACTTTTCCCGAAAACCGTCTGCGGTGCACTGGTACCGTTTCAGTAGTTCACTCTTGAGATCGTCCCAAGACAAGTGTCCTTAGCGGCCAAAGAGTGGTACAACGTGAGCGCACTACCTTTAAATAAAGGCGCGACATATAATACCCATTTGTCCTTGGGCCATTCGCACGTAGTCGCATGATTTTCAAATCGGTAGAGGAATGCGTCTATCTCATCTTTTGACTCATCAAAGACCGGAAGTTTTGGTATATATGGCGTCCGTCCGGAAAACGGTTTGGAATCACTGGACCCTGCTGGGTTAGTACCATCACTCACACCAGACGCTGACACTTTCGCTAACTCTAGTTCAATTTTCTTCCTTTGAAGTTCTAAATCCATAGCTTTCATATCCTTTTCATGTTGTCTCTCTTTCTCTTTTTCCTGTCTCTCTTTTTCTTTTTCTTTTCTCTCTCTCTCTCTCTCTCTCTCTTTCTTCTCTCTTCTCTTTTTTCTGTCTCTCTTTTTTTTCAGTGTCCCTTTCCTTCTCCCTCTCTCTTTCTCTCGCACGCTCTGCGCGCTCTGCGCATTACACTGCTTAACATAGTCCACTAAGTCAGCACCATCAAGACCTAGCGTCTTACCCTGAGACAGGTAAACGTCGAATTCAGACATTTTGATGAAATATTTTCAAAACAAACAAACAAACATACAACGATGATATTAAAGCTTTCCGATTAAAATTTCTCACACTCACCACATTCACTCACAACATTTATAATAAATACTATGAACTAATGAAGTACACTAAACGCAGAAAATACCGTCAAATTGAAAAATGACCCACTCGGTAGAAACCAATAAATACAAACAATCAATCAATCAGTCAGCATAATACATTAAAATAAATCAATAATAAACACCAGAATAACAATCAAGATAACAATCAATAATCAATCAATATCGCCCGCATTTCATTCAATACTTGCAGTTCTTTAATCGGACAACCACAACTGAAAAGATAAACCATCCACTGGCATCTAATCACGTGGTATTGGAGCGAGGGAGAAAACTGAACTCAAACCATAGAAAGTGAAAGAAAACTCAAAATCTACGGAAGGCACTTGTATCCTTCTCCAACGCCATGTCCCTTCGCTACAGACAAGCGAAAAGAGGTTGGAGCTAGGCAGCAGCCTATGGGATAGGGGACAAAAAACAAAAACAAAATTCCTTACCAGTCAGAAATAAAGTCAAAGAAGATCACTCACCCACCCACCAAAACCTTTCACACACAAAAAAAAAAAAACTTAAAAAACATGATCAATTAAAAATGATGAAAACACAGCAAAACATCTAAAAGGGGGAAAAGATACACTCACTAATCAAAGACCCTACTTAAGATATGAGGATGAGTAAAGTACAAACTAGAGAGGTGCTTATGGTAAAGAGTAACTAGAGAGAATGAAGTTAGAAAACAGCAAAAGTAGACAGAGTGGAAAAAAAACAGAATAGTAAGAGAAAGTAAGACAGGAAATAGAAAACCCTCTGGACAACCCTATTGGTTATGCCCACCCGTAAAACTGGCGACGGGGATACACACTCAACTACTATAGAAAAAGAAACAAAGATCCACTACAAATTACCTAGAGGAACTTTTGAGAGGGGGGGGGGGGGGGGGGGGGGGGGGGGGTATGAAACTGTTCACACACAGAAAGTGGGGAAGAAACCAAAACAAAATTAAATCATCAGTAAAAAAGTAAAGAAAGGGGTTTAAAACAAAATTATACCCAAAATATTCAAATTTTAAAGTGGGGGTTTATAAGTTTAAATAATGTGATCCAAATAAGAGTAAGTATATAATGAGGGCTGGTCACCTAAAAGTACCAATAGTAAACAATCCAAAATAAACAATATTATTGAATAATAAGTAGTAAGTAAAGAAAAAGAGTAATAAAAGGATATAATTCAACCCTCTCAATAATAGAACAATAGAATATAACAAAGCAATGGAAGGGGATCAAGAAGGGGTTTAGATCAAAATCTTTACAAGATATAAATACAAAAGACAAAAGAATAATTAAAGTACCAAATTTATCCAATAAAATAGTAATAAACTATGGGACTTTACATAATAATCATTTCAATACAGAAACACAAAGAGAGGGTGTTAATGGAAATCAATCAAGTGTTCCCACACTAATACATAGGCAGTTCAAAAATTTTTTTTTTCAGAATGGGGTGGGGACTCATTCAACAAGGGAGGGTAGTTCAAAAATCGGGGTCACCACTTGTCAGGCTGCTGATTCACGCATAAATATTTGCACATGCATGCATGAATACAGCCAATACTCCATTACACAACAGTCATCCAACTCCACACACATCACAAGGCGCTAAACACCAGGTTTTAAAAGTTCATTTCCCCCCAGTATCTCCTCTTCTCCCATTTTCAAACACAGCACTGGTGGGGTTTATTATTCCGTCCGTTCACAGGTAATATTTCACTTTACATTTCTCCTGGGGGGGTCGTTCATCACAAATATCGGTACCTTCATTCCTTTTCATTCAATCACGAACGTCTATGGTGGACATCATACATGTTTCCACCTACCCTTTTCGCTTGGTTTCTGCAGAGCATAACTCTATGGCGAACTCGACTTCGCCTCTGCACCTTTGGACAGCATACCCACTATCTCTGGCTGTCTCTGGCTGTTCCTTCCGACATCTTTCTGGCAGGGGGGGGGGGCTATGGCTCCCGTAGCTCACCCGACTCTCCCTCCAGTCACAGCCTCGTCTATTTCGCTACTGCTACCATAACGGCGTAGCTAGAAAACAAAAAAAAAGCTATGATGACTATACTGCCCACAGTTAGCAGCAATCCAACATAAACACTTTTACAAAATAATTTCGATTCCCAATTTCACGATCGAAATGGATAAAAATGAAAACAAAGACTGGAACTTTCATAGTTCCTTAAAATTGTATCAAATACTTACTCTTGTCTGAATCATTCCCTCAAATTCAAAATACATGCGTAAGCATGTTACAGATGTCTGTTTTTAATTGGGCCTGACAGTCGGCGGCCTCTTTTCCATTCAATCAGCGCTGTTGCTCGAATCTCTCTCCACACTCACTTCCAGTGTGTTTAGCTTTTTTACCCAATTTTTCTTAACACAGCTCACATTCAAAACAAAAGAAGTGACCTGCCCTTTAAGAACGACAATCCTACGCCGTTTCCTTCACATTTAACTCCCTTCACTCGCGCTTAACCTTTCAATACACACAGGCTTACAATCGTCACGTTGTCCTCAGACCCACATCAGTCACGGTCAAGCGTGTCGAGGACACGTGCAGCTGCCACGAGAAAGAAACCTAACTAACGTCATATACCGGTCTTCTCCCTACATGACGTCATCAGGTTTCTCTCGCTAATGCAACAGTCAAGGAGAAAGCCAACAGTGAGAACAGGACGTCAGCACGTGGTACAGTGCAGATCAACTGTCGCTATGTCGACACAGATTTGTCACGTAACTGTTTGCTCTTTCATAGATCGCCAGGATTACACGAAGAACACTCTGCTTGTGCAAGCTGACCCCAGAAATATACGGAAAGCACCCTACGTATGCAAGCTGACCTCTGCATTTTACGGAAAACACTTTACGTATGCAAGTTGACCATGGAATTATAGGTAAAACATCTTACTTATGCAACCTGAGCCCAGGATTATACTCAAAACTTTCTATCACCAGCCGCCGTGGCGAAGTGGTTAGCGTCGCGGACTCCCGGCTGGGGAGGTCGGGGGTTCGAATCCCATCAGAGTCATGTGGGTTTTTTCTGCCCCGACCAGCTCCTACCCAGAGTTGGCTTTGCTGCGGACTCAGTTGGGAAGACTTGGACAACACAGTCGAGTTTCATCCACTTAATGGATGCGTTTCTGAGAGTGTTGCTCAAATTTCCCGACCAACACTGCAGGTGCATGTATCTCTCGGGCCTGGTTGACGCCGGGATATATTATGAAAGGAAGCGTAGAGTACAGCCCTGTCATGTAGTCTCAGACCGAAATGGAAATTCGTAGCATCATCTTAATCATCCTCATTCTCATCGATCAGTATAAAAAAATGTCTCAAGTTCTGTGAGCCTTCATGCCCTGTTCTCATTGGTGACCTCAATTTCGATGTTCTCTCCACGTCTGTACTCTTGGTCCGGTTCCGTCGGGGTCACCGGTGTCGGCGAGTCCATGGGGGCTGTCGTTGGACGGACGTGGTGGCGCCCTCCGGAGGGAGAGCTCACTCACCCGGCTCCGCGACTAAGCAATTATTGTCGTCAGTAGGGGGGTTAGAAGGTGGTGTCCTGCGTATGTTAGATCAGAACGGGCGCCACTGAACACCACCGAAGTGACTCGGCAGCAGCGCAGTGTCTCCTTCGGTGGGTTGTCTCTTGACGACTTGACATTGAATGCTCCCCGCGGATTGCCGGTGCCGAGGCTGCAGCGGGGCCGACCGGGCTGTGGCTGTGGACGGGGTGTCGGAATGAGCGGCGTGGGTGCACTGCCTCTGAGGTGGCGCAGAGGTTGGGACAGCAAAAAAAAAAAAAAAAAAAAAAAAAAAAAAAAAAAAAAAAAAAAAAAAAAAAACAACGCCTTTAACAACAGCAGCACGGAAACATCCATTTGGAACGAGCCGCCTGTGGCACAGCAAGCCGAAGCGGCTGGCGCCATCGGAGTACAGCGACTTTCCAGACAAACGTAACGATTGCCTTCACGCAAAGAGTCTCAGGAGGAAGCAGGACCCCCACCTCTCTCCTCCTGCAGGCTACACACCAACAAAAATGAATACGCCAAGGCCTAGCTTAAGGAGTCGTGTATTTATAGACTGGCGCAATCAATCATATTGTTTTGAGAATTTCCATAGTGCCTTAAAGTTGATTCTCCTCGGGTTTTTTTTTTTTTCATATGGCCATCAAGGTAAAAGCCAGCAGACAGTTTACAATGAAAGGAATGGGGCTATTTGGGGGAAGACCGCCTGCTGCAAAGATAGGGTCACGGGTGAGTTACAAAGACCGGCGGAAATGTTTTGTCAGCAAAGGGGCAGGCCATGCATTTGAAGAATGTAAATGATGTTATCGGTGGGGGAAAAAAAAGATAAATAGTTGGTAGTGGGTTGCTCATTTGATCAATTATCACTTTAATATAAAATGCTGGTTCAGTCATAATTATGCTCCCACGAGAGGATCTCTTCAGAAAAAAATGTCCAGAGAGAGAGAGAGAGAGAGAGAGAGAGAGAGAGAGAGAGAGAGAGAGAGAGATCTGAACTCTGAACTCTGAAATGGTTTAATGAATAGGCCTTAGGCGTCGTGTGTGGGCGTGTGTGTGTGTGTGT
>JADBJO010001592.1:218036-243036 GCA_016801955.1 Conus betulinus | reverse complement strand
ATATCCGGAGAGGAGCCTCTAAGGTGGTTGGTGGACACACTGTGACACATTTCGGCGATTCTTGCATCTGTGCTGGCACCTTACTGTACGGGCTTCTCCTTTCTGACGGATCCTGTCAGCAAAGCCAAGAGGGGGATTCTGGCGATTGGGCATTCCAAGATCTACACACTCTTTGCCTGTACCCTGGAGACGTCACTCCGGTGCCGCTATCCCAGTGACAGAAACAACACGGGAGACAACAGTTACGAGTTATACGCCCAGAGCGCATTGGCGTAAACACGGGCATCGCGGGCTGTCTCCAACAAAAGGAGGGACCATCGCATTCCACTGGTCAGCTGCTGCCATCTTCAAGCTGGGCAGCCCCCAGCAATAAGGTGCTGACCTGCCACAGTCTGCC
This sequence comes from Conus betulinus, assembly GCA_016801955.1. Classification (NCBI taxonomy): domain Eukaryota; kingdom Metazoa; phylum Mollusca; class Gastropoda; order Neogastropoda; family Conidae; genus Conus; species Conus betulinus. The sequence goes on along the minus strand of JADBJO010001592.1, from coordinate 242,639 downwards.
TGTTTCAATGGATGCTTGCAGTTCAAGGGAAAGGCGCACGGTAAACCCTGCACCAGGCATAAAATAAAAACGAAATTCAAACTACCAGCCTTGTGGCTGGCAATCTGGAAGCCATAACGATGTGCCCTGGCCTTTCTGACGGCCTCCAGCAACCTGACAACATCAAGTAAACAGCCATCATCGACCGTGAACTGAAGAAGTTCAATATCGACATCGCCGCGCTGCAAGGGACAGCCTCCATTCCAACAGGAGCCTCAATGAAAAGGACTACACGTTCTTTTGGCAAGGACTGAAGCAGAGAAAACACCTACTGTATGGAGTCGGATTCGCAGTGCAAGACTCGCTCCTGTCCCCAATAGAACCACTTTCCAAAGGGACAGCGCGAATCGTCTCTCTCTGGCTCACGACCTCTCCTGGACCAACAAATCTTATTGGCGTCTACGCCCCCACACTCTGCTCTACAGCCGAGGCGAAAGATGAGATCTGTAAAGATCTGGAAGCCAAGATCAGTTAGGTATTTGCAAAGGAATAATCGGGTTTTGCTTGGGGACTTCAATGCCCCGATTGATGCAGACCACAGCTCCTGGCCCCGTTGCATCGGCCGCTTCGGCATCGGCAAGCTCAACAAGAATGGTCAATGGCTACCGGCTACTTGAGATTTGCTCCTTCCACGACCACTATATTACGAACACCCTCTTCCCCACCAGGTCACACCACAAATTGTCCTGGAGGCACCACCGATCCCGTCACTGGCATCATCTGGACTTCGTACTCAACCGAAGACCCTTGCACAACCCATGTGCTCGTCACTCGCAGCTACCACAGTGCTGACTGCGACACTGCCCACTCCCTGATCGGCAGAGATCGTCTTCGGCCCAAGCGAATCCACCACTCCAAGCAGAAGGGACGTCCCCTCGAATCAACTTAGCCATGACGTCAGTGCCCGAACTGTGCGAACACTTCGCAATAGTCATTGGCAAGGCCCTTGACGACTGCCCGACAGACAGCGCTTCACGGTGAAACCACATCCACGATGCCACCCACCAGTCTGCTGCCTCAGACACATGGCTGAACCTGCCAGGGCAGCAGGTCTTCGCCAACTGCGGCAAAATCCGTTCCAAATACGAAGGCATGAAGGACGCGTTCGGCCCTCGCGCCATCAACATAGCTCCCCTAAAATCTACGTCGGGGGAGGTCATCACTGATGCAGCAAACAGATGGAGAGATGGGAAGAGCACTACGAAGAGCTGTACTCCAGGAGAAACTCAGTCGCCCACACAGCCATTGAGAACACGACCTCCGTGTCTGTCATGGAGGAGCTCGACACTCCACTCACCTTTGAGGAACTCAGCAAGGCCACCAACTTGCTTGCCTGTGGTAAAGCTCCGGGAAACGATGGCATTCAGGCATAAATCATCAAAGCCGGCAAGGAGAGTTCTCTCCTCAGTCACCTCCATGAGCTTCTGCTGCAGTGCTGGGAGGAAGGAACCATACCTCAACTCATGAGCGATGCAAACATCATCACGCTATACAAGAGCACAGGAGGCCGCAGCGACTGCATTTACTATTGCTGAATATACCTCCTCAGCACTCTTGACAAAGATTTTGCCCACGTCATCCTCTACAGGCCGCAGCCACTCGCCTAGCGAGTGTACCCAGAGGCACAGTGCGGCTTCAGATTGCGAGGTCGACGATCGACATGCTATTCTCCCTGAGCCAGCTACAAGTGCCGCAAGCAGAAAAGACCCATGTCCATCTCCTTTATCAGCCTGACCACATTCGACTGGTCAGTATGCCAGGCTTCTTCACTCTACTACACCGGATTTGATGTTTTTCCAGTTTCCTGAAGATGATCACGTCCTTCCATGACAACATGAATGGCACAACTCCTGTACGACGGTTCTTCTTCGGACCCCTTCCCAATCAAGAACGGTATCAAACAAGGGTGCGTGCTTGCTCCGACACTCTTCAGCGTCTTTTTCTCCCTGCTGCTGCGCTACGCCTTCGGACAATCTGAAAACGGCATCTTCCTCCACACTAGGAGTAATGGAAGCCTCTTCATCCTGGCACGCCTCAGAGCAAAGACGAAGGCGCGGAAAGTCCTCATCATGGAGATGTTCTTTGCAGACGATGCTGCCCTCACTGTCCACACTGAGGAAGCGCTACAGCGGCTCAACACCTGCTTCACTGATGCCTGTACCGATTCGGCCTCACTGTCATGGGCCAAGATGTCAACAGCACTCCTCGCATCTCCATCGGCGACCACACCCTCGAAGTGATTGACAACTTCACTTACCTAGGTTCCACCATCTCCAGCAACCTTTGTCTGGACACCGACCTGAACATGCGGATCGGCAAGGCAGCAACAGCGATGGCCCGTCTAGCGAAGTCTGGGACTACACCATGCTAACGGCAAATACCAAGATGAAAGCGTACTAAGCCTGTGTGCTGAGCACGTTTCTCTACAGAAGTAAAGCATGGACCCTGTACTCTCTCGACAAGAACGCAGACTGAACGCCTTCCACTGCCTCAGAAGACTCCTGGGCATCTCTTAGCAGGACCGGATCACCAACAAGGACGTCCTGGCTCAGACAGGGATGCTTAGCATGTTCGCCATGCTGACACAAACGCCTGCGCTGGCTTGGCCATGACAGCAGCTTGGACGAAGGTCGCATCCCAAAGGATATGTCATATGGCGAGCTGGCTACAGGCTTTAGACCAACAGATGGCCCGCCCAACGCTACAGGGATGTATGCAAGCGCGACCTGAGGGCAAGCAGCCTCGACACAGCAGACCTCGAGAGAGCAGCTTCAGACCGAGTCCACACTGGCGGTCCACTATCTTGGCCGGCATCAAACAAGTAGATGAGAGGAAAGAGGCCCAGTGGAAAGAACGGAGGTGGCGCAGACGGCAAAGAATTGCGTCGGCACTAACAGACACTCAAGACCGAGACTTCGCCTGCAGCAACTGCAGCAGAGTTTCCCGCTCAAGGATCGGGCTCTTCAGCCACAACAAGCGCTGCAACTCCACAACGGACTAATCCACGACGCAGCACTGTCTCTCGAGACAGACGGATGCCAATGTACCCTATGCCTGTCACAATACAGCATATGTTTACATCATGGGCTGCCTGCCTCGTTAGAGCTGACCGAAGAGCTGCCCGCTGGCGCTACATGCTGCCGTTTCCACTTTCATTCAGCCTGCTATCAGTTACTCCATCCATGTTTCAGTCATGTTTCTTTTCCCGTTTGGAGATGCACTCCAGGATTACCAGAATGACGAATCCCGCTGCTCGAAAAACTGAGTTATTCTGGTCCCTATAAAACTGAAGGAATGGATTCCAATCTCAGTAACTGTTGTTCTGTCAGTTCGCTGTGCTGTGTGTTGGTTTGTCTGAATGCCGAAGACTGCTTGCATGTTGTGCTTCCAGCCCCGTGTGCCTGCAGAGCTGGCAGTAACGTCTGCATGCATTACAATCTCTGTACTTGTTGTTCTGTCAGTTCTGGCAGTATTCTCTGCGTGCAGTACCCTCTCTTGGAGACTGCTGGTGGTGACCCAGGGCGCGTCAACTCACCACCATCGTTGTTTCGGTTACAGGTCTGATACAGTTACCGGGATGGAATCCCGGGGCTGGCGTTACTCACCCGACCTTTTCTGGCAGGATCAACAGCACAGTTTGGATTTGTGTGCCCGCTAACCACACCTTGACCATCAGCTGTCTGTACTGTAGACTGCTAGGCCAGAAATTACTAACAGTGAGGGAGATCAAACGCCCTTTCTCCAAACTGTCTAAACCAGATGTATCTATCCCATACGATCCATTCTGGCATTCCAGGCTGCGACCTAGGATGCTCTCCAATCTATATGCTTTGAAGGTTTCATGCCAGTTACAAGCAGATGATATCTCCCTTCCAGGACTCCGGTTCTTGTTTACCTTCCATAAGGTGAGACTATCGTTTGGTATTGGGTGTTGTAAAAGAAAATCATAAGTGAGGTGGGAGAAGTAACTTGTCAGGATAATCAAAGGACATTGGCTTCCACAGTGAAGTATGGACCGACCCACAACCCAAACTGTTCTTTCTACGTCATGCTGTCGCTCCCACAATGAAATTAGGGATAAAGAAAATTGCTGTACCTTCCATTTCGTTCATTAGTAGCAGACCTTTTTTTCCCAGCTTTTCCGATATTTTCATTGACATTTCAAGTGATCTTTTAATCTCATGCTCATCTCTTGTGCATTGTCTCCAAATGGGGGGTGGGGGGGGGGGGGGGGATTTGTGTTCAATATATGTAACCATATGTGACCATTCTCCTCTCATACTGGCTATACTGTCCATACAAACCACACTTACACATGTGCTAAGAGTGGGCCTCCTTGTCGACCAGTCCCATCAGCAAGGAGCACGGAGCTGTTTGACCAGTCACGACGTGCTTTTAATTTGAAGTCTTTCTCAAACGTTCAACGTATAATTCGAGTTACAAAAAAAGTTTGAAGCTGAGGACATGTCACGGACGCTGCATCCCTCCCTCAACTCCCTGCCTACCAGACAGCCAGGACTGAAACACAACCATGGCATGATGTACACACAACCAAATATTTACACAGTAGGATGTACACACAATCAAACATTTACACAGTATATGATGCTCACACAATCAAACATTGATTCAATGAGTAGGACCCTGCAGCCATTAACAGAGCTTGGAAGACGCGAGCATAGCTACTGACCGATTGATTGGTAGATCGACTGATTGATTGGTTGATTGCTAGTTTGGTTTGTTGTTTGTTGATCTATTCATTTATCTATTTATTCCTTTATTTACTATCCACCGTTCATTTTCATAAATCACTAACTAATCCCCCAACGCAGTCAAGCGAGCCACGAGCACAAGCATTCCGATATAACGTTTAGCTATCATTCATTTAAAAGAAATAATAATCAAAGCTGGCACAGGCTGCTGTGTGTCCGGTGGTCACTGCTGAGGTCCTTAGCGTGGAGCACAGGAGCACTGCCCTGCCTGACATTCCCTGTGCACAACAGCTGGTGCCTCCCAAGGGGAGGGCACTCTATGGCACTGCCCTGCCTGACATCCCCTGTGCACAGCAGCTGGTGCCTCGCGCAAGGGGAGGGCACTGGCACTGCACTGCCACATGCTACTGACATCCCCTGTGCACAGCAGCTGCTGCCATCTCCCAAAGGGAGGGCACTCCATGGCACTGCCATGCTACTGACATCCCCTGTGCGCAGCAGCTGCTGCCTCCTAAAGGGAGGGCACTCCACGTCACTGCTGTGCCAGCTCATGTAGAAGGGACGTAGTCTAGCGGCTGTTGTGTCCCAAGGACACGACGTGGTTGCTGGAAGACAACTGAGTACACAGTGTTTAAAGAAGACAACTGAGTACACAGCGTTTAAAGGAGACAACTGAGTACACAGTATTTAAAGAAGACAACTGAGTACACAGTGTTTAAAGAATGCAACAGAGTACATAGTTTTTACATAGAAATCATCAGTGACCCGCCACACAACATGGACAAACAAACTACAAGGCGAAACACGACGCGTTTCGACCCCTTAGGTCTTCTTCAGGTAAAATAAACGACATTCAGAACAATGAAAACAAGAACGAGCAATCACTTATCTTCTCAAAATCGGCGCAATACGGACGTTGAACAAAGATAAGTGATTGTTCTCTCTTCGTTTTCTCTGTCCCGAATGTTGTTTATTTTGTCTGAAGATGATCAAACAGGTCGAAACGCGTCGTGTCTGTCTCGTAATTTTTTTCCCTGTTGTCTGGCGCATCACTGATGACATCTCTCACTTTGAAGGTAACTGAGTAAACAGAACCGGGTGGTGGGGCAGTTGGGCCAAGTCAGTTCTCAGATGAATTTACTGATTCCGAAACCGGACCGTTTCAGGCAAGGGGGGAAGGGGAAAACTAACGGGTTACAACAACGGAAGACAAATGCATGACCTGTGCCCCTGTCAACGTGGCTTTGGGCATTCTCGTCGCTTCCTGTTCTTGGAATCCCTTTGTATTCCACACACGACTTTCTTGATATTCACCCTTCAACAGCACAACGTTTTTATTTTGTTTGTTTTTTGTTTTATTTTTTTTTTTTTTAAACAGCCGTTAGTGGCAGGAAGACTGGAGTCGACGACGATGGCGACAATGACGAGGAAGACGACGATGACAATGACGATGAGGAGGACGATGACGACGACGATGACGATGGTATCAAGTTAGAGACAGTTCAGTGTCGTGCCCTTAGAACGTGCGCCACAGGTGGCACCCACCTCAGGTGGATCGTCTCCTTCCTTCCTTCAATTAAAATTTCATTTTCAAATTGAAGAAGGGTTCTGCATACACAGAAGGGGTCAGCAAGGGAGTGGTAGCTGATACTCCCGATGAGGCATATTTTTAGCTTCCTCCTAACTTATGGTTATTTCTGCCCAGAGGTCCAAGACGGCCGTGAAAACCCCATGGGGTCAGTGGAACTGTTCAGTGGACGCCTGGCCACGCTTCCGACCTCACCTGGCCTGCAACAGGATCCCCCAGTGCTTGGATGGCAGAGACGAAGAGGACTGCGGCTATTCCAGGTGTCAGGATGGGGGGTTTGAGGTCAATGGTCGATGCTACAGCCTCAACTTGTACTTTCGAAAGCGTGGTGGACTTGTGTACGGTATGAGCTCAGTGTCAGAGTGCACAAGGAAGGGGGCGCAGACAGCTAGCCTCAACAGTTTGCAGGACTTCACTGCTGTGACCCGTGTCCTGTGGCGACACAACGAGTATTCTGTGGCCCTGGGGATGTTCTCACCTTCACCAGACTCTCCACGCTAGTAAAGCAAAGTCTTCTTACACTCCTTTCACACACACACACACACACACACACACACACACACACACACACACACACACGCACGCACGCACGCACGCACGCACGCACGCGCGCACACACACACACACACACACACACACACACACACACACACACACACACACACACACACACACACACACACACACACACACACACACACACACACACACACACACACACACACACACACACACACACACACACACACACACACACACACACGAAATACAAACTGAGAAAAATTGAGCAACCTACAGGTCTGCAAATCTAACAGCACAACATTCAGAGAGAGAGAGAGAGAGAGAGAGAGAGAGAGAGAGAGAGAGAGAGAGAGAGAGAGATGCTCCGCTCTTGATTCTCCTAAGCAGACAACAGCGCTTACAACAATCAAGTGATTCTGTTGCCAACATTCCTCATGCCTCGTCTGAAGTGTATGAGTCTGTCTTGTGTGTATGTGGCAGCTACCAACAGACGTTGATGTGGGCAGACAGAACTGTGGCCTATTTTGTGCACTACCATCCCTCCAATGCAGGACTGAACAGTTACAGCAGGAGGTGTGGTGTTCTGCAAGCTAGAGACCCATGGCTCCTACGGAGCGAGGCTGTTACCCAGCACTATTATCTTGAATCGATGCCCAGATCATTTCACCTTCCCGCCCAACACGTACCTGTGCGAACACGGCAACCCGCAATCCACTCTGCTGCCTTCCCTTCCAGCTGCCACGATCAATCTGTCCGACTGGAAGACGCTGGGAGCAGACGAAGGCTTGACTGTCTGCCCTTTTAACCACACTGTGTACACCTTCCTGGCTTGTGATTCCACCAGCTACTGCTGGACCCAAGACCCCCACTCCTTTGGCCACAACCCCGAATCCAGGGACATCCCATCATTCCTCACATGTCCCGTGACTATGACGTCGCTTCCTCCTTCTTACGGCTGTCAGACAGGACGGCAGAGAGTTCCTTACAGCTTGGTGTGTGACCATCGTCAGGACTGTGCGGACAACAGTGATGAAGACTTTTGTGTTCACCAGCCCTGTCCTCCACAGACTAAAAGATGTGGTTCCAGCCAGCAGGTGAGTTAACTGGAAGTGTCAGAGGATAATGACCGAAGGGGGCGGTTAAACCAGGACAAGAAGCGTTGAAATATAACAGCTGCCCAATAGGCGTTACAAAGATGTAGTGCTAAGAGTCCAACTATTAGTTTTGCAAGACAGATATAAACAAACACAGGCACAAACAATACCAATTCGGAAAATAAAGCAACAACAATAACAACGACAGGACAAATCCAGGTGAACCAATAATCAATCACAGAGACATGACTTTACAATGATTTCTAATGGAGACGGAAGGGTAGGTGGGATGGGGGGGGGGGGGGGGGGGGGGGGGGGGCAGGAGAGATGGGAAGAGAAAGGTAACATCAAACTGTAAATAACAAATCTTTAACTGAACGATAAAGCAAACATCAGAGTTTAGATATTAAACTATTTCGTCAATTGTGGAAGAGGACATTAAACTGTAAATAAGAAATCTGTCTGTGAATGAGAAAGAAGACTCCAAAGTGTAAATAATAAAATGTTTCATGAAAGAAGAAAAGCGATATCAAAGCATAAACATCAACCATTTCACTAAATTAGAAAGGGGACATCAACGAGTAAGCAATAACTTTTTTTACTGAATGAGAAAGAGGATACCAAAGTGTAAAAAATAAAATGTTTCACAAAAGGAGAAAAGCAATATCAAAGTATAAACATCAACCCATTTCGCTAAATGAGAAAGGGGACATCAACGGGTAAGCAATACATCTGTCACTGCATGAGAAAGGGGACATCAACGGGTAAGCAATACATCTGTCACTGCATGAGAAAGGGGACATCAACGGGTAAGCGATACATCCGTCACTGCATGAGAAAGGGGACAGCAAAGTGTCACTGTAAAATTGTCCACAGACAGCAACGAGGCTCCGTGTCTCCCGTGCTGTGAACACAACCCTTTCGTCAATCAGCCTTCGTCTCCTGGGTGAGAACAGGGGTAGCTGCTCTTGTAGCAGTCCATCTCGGGTATCTAGCTTACCGTATCACCCATATCTCTATTGTACTGTCAACACCATGGCATCTGACTTACCGTATCAGCCATGACTTTGTTGTGCTGCCCACACACCACGGCATCTGACTTACCATATAACCCATACTTTGTTGTACTGTCAACACCACGACATCTAACGTACCATATAACCCATAACTTTGTTGTACTGTCAACACCACGACATCTAACGTACCATATAACCCATAACTTTGTTGTACTGTGTCAACACCACGGCATCTGACTTACCATATAACCCATAACTTTGTTGTACTGTCAACACCTCGGGCACAATGCTACAGCTGGACAGTCTGCCAGAGAGGCCATGCAAGGATACAGTAGGGAAAGAGTTCAGAGTGATGAAAGAAAAAGACGTCAGTCACCAAAGTAACAATGACAGACTGAAAGAAAAGAACACAGTAAGCTATACCTGAGGACGTTGCAGCTTACGTGTATTTTGGTGGCCAAAAATGTTTGTTTGCTTGTTTTTTGTTTGTTTGTCACAGATATGGAAGGCATGGAAACAGTAGAGATTGGTTGTCGTTGGCAGGGTGTTAGTTGTCACTGATTTGCTGATGGTTGTAACTTTTCGTTCGTTTGTTTTCTTGAAACCGTGCCAAGGCATAGATAGATAGATAGATAGATAGATAGATAGATAGATAGATAGATAGATAGATAGATACATACATACATACATACATACATACATACATACATACATACATACATACATACATACATACATACATACATACATACATGCATACATACATACACATACATACATACATACATACATACATACATACATACATACATACATACATACATACATACATACATACATACACATACATACATACATACATACATACATACATACATACATGTGTCTCATTATGGAGCTAGGAGTTCGAGGATTTTACTATCAGTGACATTTGGGTCTCGAATTCCTTAAGGTTTGAGGGTCATCAACTAGTGGTAAGCTTTACACACGGTAATGGATGGGGGTGTATAGTTCAGATTACAGTTCACGAGGCTCACACTTCCCAGCTTAGAACAGATGTCCCATAGCGACATGGGTTGCACATTCGTCTCAAAGGGCATGACCTTGCGACGACTGTCCGCCCATAGCCTGCGTCCTGAAGTCCCGGCAGCGCCAGGGAACATATTTGACAGCAGGGCATCTTTAGATCCTGACCTGGATGTGGCCCAGCCCCCTTTGAATGTAGAAGTTCATTTCAGTTTCATCATGATGTATCAGTGTGTGCGAACTAGTCCGTAGTATGTGTTCCTCCCCATCTGCTAAACTACGAGACCGCAGTGTGCAGGATTTACAGCTGATGAATGTCTAACCCACTGACTAACATGGAAGGAATTAAGACGAGGGTCTCATAGTTATCACTTAGCAGATGTTTGACCTGTGCATTTGCACAATGGTCCGACCTTGGGTGCCTACCTGACAATGTCTGCGCCACCATAATAGGGGCGCGCGCGCGCGCGCGCGCGCGTGTGTGTGTGTGTGTGTGTGTGTGTGTGTGTGTGTGTGTGTGTGTGTGTGTGTGTGTGTGTGTGTGTGCGTGCGTGCGTGCGTGCGCGTGCGTGCGTGCGTGCGTGTGTGTGTGTGTGTGCGTGCGTGCGTGCGTGCGTGCGTGCGTGCGTGTGTGTGTGTGTGTGTGTGTGTGTGTGTGTGTGTGTGTGTGTGTGTGTGTGTGCGTGTGTGTACGCACATGCATATGCATGTGTCTACGTGCATATGCATACTAGAGCATTAATCAATACCTTAGTCTAATGCCAGTTCAATTCAGTGATGTTCAATGGAGCCTGTGTTGATCATCCATATGCAGAACACCGCCCACTGAGTTCCCTACTGGTGACAATCATTGCCTTGTCAAGAAGCTGGCAGTGTTCCCCTCTGAAGGGTGCATCACATCCGAAAACCAACGTTCCGATGAACTCGCCGATATCAGCAACCTGGACACTAACTTGCCGAGGGCATAGACCTGAAGAGGAAATCGCAGCTGAGGTCACCACGAGAGCAGGGTATGATAGAGCGACTGTACTCAGTGTTTTCCGTCTTATTCGTGTGATCCAAAGAAAAACAGTCTCACTGATTTGGAGTTGCATTTGGTTTGAGACTATAAAACAAGGCTGTACACTGCACTTCCTGTTATAGTATGTCTTAGCATCACACAGGCGCCAGAGGAACACACAGCAGCAATGTGAGTCAAGAACTTTGATCAGCTGTCTCAGAGAAGATTCCATTTCGTCGAGACTCAACTCGGTTAGTGATGGGTCCTGGCTAAGAACAATCCCTCAGACAAATGATGATTGTGAAAGAAACTGAATCCATGACTTCTCAGCCAGCAATCGGCAAACACTAGTACATGTCCTGAGTCCATGCAAAGTAGCGTTAACCTAGTCAAGGTACACGTGGAGGCACAACTAAGTCTTCAAAGAGACTGCACTTTCTGTTAGTATAGAGTAAACGCTAGACGCCACCAGAAGCTTCAGCAACAAAGTTTATGCGACAGGAGCCCACAAATCATGGTCTTGAAGAGCTGTGATATCAAAAGCATGGAAAGAGGAATTACTAGATGGAGTGGAAATGCTCAGCGGACTTACAGAATGGGAGAACCATCCAGAGATCATCAGGAAAAGTAGCATGAGACTGGATATTGTTCTCCACTCAGGTTCAACGAAACAGATTATTCTGATCGAACTCACTGTGCCGTACAAAAGCCAAATGGAACCACATCACATCTACAAGACAGAAGCATGTCAATTTAGCCAGCAGCTTAAGAGAATTTGGCTTCCAGGCGCAAACCTTTGTTCATTAGCCTATGATCTCATGAAGCAGATTAGGATTTCTGGTAAGAAAAGGACCAAAACCCTCAAGGCAATGGCAAACACATCGTCAAAGAGTCCCAGCTGGATCTGGTCTAGGAGGAACAAAAGTGGACTTCATAGGGCTAAACTTAATTTCCCAAGTTAGAAAAAAAAGGTGGATAAGACATCCGTCTAAAAAGGCACGCCTTTAGGCCCACCCATCCAAATATTGCGGGTTCGAATCCCAGCTTCGCCAGACAAAAGGATAAAAACAATTGGCAGTAAAAGGGCATCTAGAAGTCATGACCAGGATGGAGCCCGGACCCCCTTAAAATGAAAGGAATTCAGAGCTCTCTGGGGGACTTTTTTTTCTCTCTAAAGACCTGTTGTCAAGCTCTCACTTTTCCATGACTAGGTAAGCCACCGACATCCCATCACAAATAAACACAACGAACCTGGGCACAGACTCTCTCTCTCTCTCTCTCTCTCTCTCTCTCTCTCTCTCTCTCTCTCTCTCTCTCTCTCTCTCTCTCACACACACACACACACACACACACACACACACACACACACACACACACACACACACACACACACACACACACACACACACACACACACATCACGCATGCACATGTGCTGTTGATGTTACAGTAATAATACAATCAGACTACTGCCAGTGACAAACCCATCAACAATAAAAGGAAGAAAGTACTATAGCAGCTGAGGCATCTCTCTACAACAATACTGCATTGCTGCAGGCAGAGCACCTGCATAAACTATAAAATAATATTTTACCTCTAAAACACACCTAACCATACGAACAAACCTTTTTACACATGCACCAGACGATAGGATAGACGTACTATTTCCAGCATAACATTTCCAAATTACCAACATACTGTTTTCACTTCAGCGCCATTCAACCATACAAGCATAAACACATTTCTGCCAGGCAGACCAATGGGACTGTGAAAGTTAATATCGACAAATGCCACAGAGAAAAATACACTCAGAGAACATTCTGCATATACCTTAGGTTAATTACTAAGATAACCCAGTAACAAAGTGTGTGTGTGTGTGTGTGTGTGTGTGTGTGTGTGTGTGTGTGTGTGTGTGTGTGTGTGTGTGTGTGTGTGTGTGTGTGTGTACATGCACTATGTCACAACAGTGTTACCATTATGAGAGGCAGTGTGATGGACCGACAGACTGTGTGAACGGGGAGGACGAATACGGATGCCAAGTAAAGAGTGAAGATTTAGCCAGCAGAAGACCTACCCACATTCCTCCACCTGCGCCTCCGGCAGTTGTCGATTTCACACCACGCTGGCATACTATATGTCCACTGAATCAGACAGACAATGAGAAAGGACATCTTTCATGTCCAGAGACTCACTATCAGTGCCCCAAGGGTTACTGTCTCCCAGTGTTCACCAGGTGTAACGGGGTGTATGACTGCCCAGAGTGGCAGGATGAAGAGGGGTGTGAGCACTACCAGTGTCCAGGATATTACCGCTGTCGTGGCTCTTCCTTCTGTCTGCATCCCTCACACATATGTGATGGCATGTACCACTGCCCGCAGTCTGATGATGAACTGTTCTGTGACCTGCACTGTCCCACTGAATGCACCTGCCATGGCCTGGCTTTCACGTGCCCTCACTGGTTCTCTGCTGTCCAGTTTCCAGACCTGAAAATACCTGAATGCTCGTGGCAGTGGAATGAAAACGGAACACCTGTCATCCAACATGATGCTGGTCTATCTCAGCCTGGCCAGCTGCCAGGTGTCTGTGTTAGGAAACACCTCCTTCATGAACATGGTCACCCTGGATCTCAGTAACAACCACATTGTCTCTCTCACCAACGTCATCCATGCTATGACTAATCTGAAGGCCTTGTTTCTTTCCAACAATCCCTTGTCCTACTTTCTGAGTGGAAATAGTTCCCACATCTCTGACCTCTCGGGTGTAGTTTTGGGTCAGGTCAGGATTCTGTATTTGTCTGGAATCAATCTTCCAACGATCAACGGAAGGATAGGGACTGTGTTTCCTGGTGTTCAGTGGCTGAACGTTTCAGGTTGTGAAACACACCGTGTCACAGAGCAAAGCATGCAGCTGATGACACAGCTTCAGACACATTGGACATGACAGGCTGTGTTCTTGATGACATTCAGCAGGACGTCCTCAAAAAACTGTCTGAGCTCAGAGTAGTGCATGCTGACAATTTAAAAAATGTGCTGCAGTGCAGGATTATTAGAATCCTTTGACCTCAACAACTGCCATGCCCCTGTCAATGAACTGTCATCATGTGCTGACCTGCTGAGGTCCAGTGTGTACCGGGGAGTGCTTGGTATGTTTTCCTCACTGGCCATACTGGGCAACCTGGTCAGCGGGGCATTCCGCGTGATGACCCTCAAACAAGGTGCATCCACAGGCTTCCATGTGCTTATAGTTCACCTGTGTGTGTCTGACTTTCTGATGGGGCTGTACCTGGCAGTGATAGGTGTGGCTGACAGGATGTATCAGAACATCTATGTGTGGGAAGACGTGTGTCATGGAGACATAGTACTGTGTGTCAGCTTGCTGGCTTCCTGTCCCTGCTTTCGTCTGAAGTGTCTGCTGCTATCATCTGTCTCATCACTCTGGACCGCTTTCTGGCCGTGCGGTTCACTCTCCACTTTCCTGAACTTCAGCAGCACTCAGGCACACCTGGCCAGTAGTGCTTGCTGGGTAATGGGCATCCTGCTGGCAGCGGTGCCCTTCTTTCCAGTTCATGCTCACTGGGAGTTCTACAGTCAGACAGGCATCTGCATCCCTCTGCCAATAACTAGGAAACAATTTGCCGGGCATCTGTATGCCTTTGCTGTTATGATTGTTCTAAACTTCATACTGTTCGTTATCATTGCCTTTGGGCAAACCATCATATTCTACTCTGTGCAAACCAGTCATATATCAGAGGTCCAAACGTCTCACAAATCCCAGGACACTGACATTGCCCGTCGACTGTTCACCATCGCCATGTCAGACTTCCTGTGCTGGTTCCCCATAGGTCTGCTGGGTCTCCTGGCCTCTCAGGGCGTGCCCGTGTCCGGAGAGGTCAACGTTGCCATGGCAATCTTCGTGCTGCCCCTGAACTCAGCCGTCAATCCCTTTCTGTACACGCTGAACATGCTGATGGAGAAACGGCGTCGGGCCAGGGAGGACAGACTGATCAAATGGATAGAAACTCAGAGCTGAATGAAAAACAAATAATGAAGCAAAATAATGAAGCAAAATCAAATAACCTCTCTCTCTCTCTCTCTCTCTCTCTCTCTCTCTCTCTCTCTCTCTCTCTCTCTCTCTCTCTCTCTCTCTCTCTCTCTCTCTCTCTCTCTCTCTCTCTCTCTCTCTCTCTCTCTCTCTCTATATATATATATATATATATATATATATATATATATATTTTGTTAAAATAGTATGGTAAAAGGAAGTTTTAAAACTTCCTTTTACCGTACTATTTTAACAGATGTTGCTCCCCAAGGGGTTGAGCACTTTAAAAATTTTAGTAGGCGTTTTAGTAGTATTCTTGATATATATATATATATATATATATATATATATATATATATATGTGTGTGTGTGTGTGTGTGTGTGTGTGTGTGTGTGTGTGTGTGTGTGTGTGTGTGTGTGTGTGTAAATACAGAACCGATGGAAAGCTGTTTAACCTCAAGAAGCCTCAGGCAAACACTAAGGTTATGACGGACATTCTCAGGGACTTTCTGTTGGCTGATGACTGGCCCTCTGTGACGGCTCTTACATCTGTCACGCCACACTCTTCAGAGAGCACGTGATATCTGTCTATATGTTCCTTACATCTGTCACGTCACACTCTTCAGAGGGGACGTCATATCTGTCTGCATGTTCCTTACATCTGTCACGTCACGTTCTTCAGGGACACCGTCTTCTCTCTGTGCTGGTCATCTCTGTCTGTATGTTCCTTACATCTGTCACGTCACACTCTTCAGAGGGGATGTCATATCTGTCTGTATGTTTCCTATGCCTGTCACATGACTCAGTTCAGTAAAGTGAGTATTCCTCATGCTTGTTATATCTCTCTGTCATATGACACACTTCAGTGGATGTGTATTCTTCGTACTCATTATCTCTTTCTGTGTCATATGACACACTCCAGTGGATGTGTATTCTTCATGCTCAGCATCTCTCTCTGTCATATGACACGCTTCAGTGGATGTGTATTCTTTATGCTCGTTATCTCTCTTCTGTGGTATGACACTCTTCAGTGACTGTGTAGTCTTCATGCTCGTTCTCTCTCTGTCACATGGCACACTTTGCTGAGTGTGTATTCTTCATGCTCGATATTTCTCTCTTGTATATGACACGCTCCAGTAAATGTGTATTCTTCATGTTCAGCATCTCTCTCTCTCTCTCTGTGCTATGACACTCTTTACAGAGTGTGTATTCTTCGTGCCCGTTCTCTGTCACATGACACACTTTGGTGAGTGCGTATTTTTCGTACTCGTTATCTCTCTCTCTCTCTCTCTCTCTCTCTCTCTCTCTCTCTCTCTCTCTCTCTCTCTCTCTCTCTCTCTCTCTCTCTCTCTCTCTCTGTGGTATGACACTCTTTCGTGAATGTGTATTCTTTATGTTCATTCTCTCTGTCATATGACACACTTCTGTGAATGAGTATTCTTCATGCTCATAATCTCTGTCTGTGGTCTGACACTCTTTAGAGAGTGTGCATTCTTCATGCTCGCTCTCTCTGTCACGCGGCACACTTTGGTGTGTACTCTGCATGCTCATTATCTCTCTCTGTCACATGACACGCTTCAGTGAGTGTGTCTTCTGTATGCTCGTTAACTCTGTCATATGACGCACTTCAGTAAGTGTGTGTTCTCCATGCTTATTATCTCTCTCTGTATGTTCCTTACATATGTTATGTCATACGTCATATTTCAGTTTGTGAGTTCTTTTCACACATCTGATTGCGCCAGTATCCCTTTTCAAAGTTTAGGCCCACTCTTATCTGAAAGCGTTTGTACAGAGGTATACATGTGACTGTTATTTTCTTCCGCTTCGCTATTTTCGGTCTGCAGTGAAAAGCAATGCTTTCGATTACATTCTTAGGAAAGAATTTTCGATCAGTACTCAGACGTAAAATCATATGGTTTGCCCTGTGTTATTGAAAACGTTGCATAGAGTATTTTGTGTTTACCATGGCTGAGTGTGAATTACGTAGCTAAACCAGAGCATTAGAGCATCACTTGTTCCTTTCCAGTGGACACACAAATCACACAATGGCACGTCTCCCCAAAGCCGCAAGGAAACGGAACAATCACTGTCCTTGGTACCTCGCAACAACCTCCTCAAGACAATCCAGAAACACTGGTGGCAAGTCTCCAACAGAACCTTAATGACAACCACGAAACGCCATCGGATGGCTCCAGACACGATCCAAAGGACACCCAAGCCAATTTTTCGGGAAGTTCACAACAAAAACACAACCAAGCCAATTTTGAAGCGAGGACTCAAGAGAAAATGGAACTCTGCCTACACACGAGATTCTTGCCTGTATGCTATCTGAACACAAACGACTCCATTTTACGCTATTGAATGTCGCCATTAATTTCAGTGTATCCCAAATCAATCTAGAACATTTTCAGAGAAATAGAACTTCAAACTGCACTCTTGTTTTTCACTCGAGAAGGCAGAATCCCAGGGAAGAAAGCCTGCATGTTCACTTCAAGCACCAGACGTGTACACAGTCCAACTCAGTTACGATCTATGAGACATACACTATCAATGCATACTCAGGCCCTGACTATGGAGTGGTTAACAGCAACAAAGTCAGGTGGACAGGCTGTGAACCAGTGTATGACCCCCTTCCCGTTTACATCGTTCGGGAAAAGGAAGTGTACATCATGTTTCAGGTGAACGACTTTCAGCGGGATTACAACGTGCAATTGTTCATCCGTGTGGAATATTGCCATCGACCTGAACCTGCTTTGGATGTTGTTCACGTATCACCAATCTCAGGTATGTTATTGTTGTTGTTGCTGCTGCTGCTGCTGCTGCTGCTGCTGCTGCTGCTGCTGCTGCTGCTGCTGCTGCTGCTGCTGTTCTGGTAGTGGTGATGGTGGTGATATGGCGATTATGCCAATGACTCGACAGCAAAGGTTAGTCATATGGACAGAGAGATTACCACGACAGCTGATCGGCGCTCTCACTGACGGACTGGCTTCTCTTCCTGAGGGTGCCTGTCAAGGAGACTGATGCCAGAGGGGCTTTGCCTGCTTGACCTTCATGCTACAGGACTGTGGTACTGTCACCCTGGAAGAAGGCATATTACAACAGGATGCATCCTGCTAGTTTGTCTGTTGATTTGTTTGTATCACCCCGTCTGGTCGACTGACAGCATCCCTCCTGACATCCATGAACAGATAATGGTCTGCCACCTTGCGGATACCAGCCATGCCTCTCAATTGATCGTGCACACACACACACACACACACACACGCGCGCGCGCGCGCGCGCGCGCGCGCGCGCACGCACGCACGCACGCACGCACACGCACGCACGCACGCACACGCACGCACACACACACACACACACACACACACACACACACGCGCGCGCACGTACGCACGCACGCACGCACGCACGCAAGCACACACACTCACACACATGCACACACACTGGAATACAACAACCGCAATGACAAAATCAAACCTCTCATGTTAAAAATTATAAAAGCATTATATTCTTTCTCGGAACAAAGGTATAATTCGGCCTTACAGGCGAGAAGTAAGAAAGAAAGAAAGAAAAACAAACAAACAAAGAAAAATAGACAGAAAGAAGGAATAGACCAGTAACAATACATAAATAAAAATACAAAGAATGAAATCGTCAAACAAGGCTTATAGAAGGACAGGAAATTATTTTTCAAAGAGAAAAGGCCGAAACCTGACCAAGGAAGGAATACAGACCACAGGGCCCACTACTGGGGACCACGGCATCTGCACTAAGGTCCAGGTCACTTCAGCCACCACTGTACCTCCACAGAGCCCACTACTGGGGAACACAACATCTGCACTAAGGCCTGGGTCACTTCAATCACCACTGCCCTCCACAGAGCCCACTACTGGGGACCACAGCATCTGCACTAAGGCCTGGGTCACTTCAGCCACCACTGTACCTCCACAAGGGCAATTAATGGGAACCACAGCATCTGCACTAAGGCCAGGGTCACTTCATCCACCACTGCCCCCCCCCCCTCCCCCCCTCACTCTCTCACCACTGTCAACGCCAGTGCACACCATCAGAACCTCATCATCATCAGCGCCAACACCACGGCTCCACCATACTTCATAGCAACAACATTATTATTATTATTATTACTGTCGTCGCCAACATCTAGGCTCCACCAAACCACATCACCATCATTATTACTGTCATCACCAACACATGGCTCCACTACACCACATCACATCACACAACATCACCATTATTATCACCGTCATCACCAGCACCATGGCTCTACCACATCACATCACATCACAACGCATCACCATCATTATCACTGTCATCACCAACACCATGGCTCCACTACACACATCACATCACAACGCATCACCATCATTATCACTGTCATCACTAACACCATGGCTCCACTACACATATCACATCACATCACATCACCATTATCATCACTGTCATCACCGACACCATGGCTCTACCACATCATATCACATCACCATTATCATCACTGTTATCAGCAACACCATGGCTCTACCACACCACATCACATCACATCACCATTATTATCACTGTCATCAGCAACACCATGGCTCTACCACACCACATCACATTACATCACCATTATTATCACTGTCATCAGCAACACCATGGCTCACCATCATAATATTTTTTGTTCTGTCCCATCTTGTGGTGCCACCTCAGTGACATTGCACAGACGCTGCTCATTCCGACCATCCCGTCCACAGCCACCGCCCGTCCATCCTGCAGCATCCTCACAGGGGTCATCACCATTATCATCACTGCCGTCAACGACACTATGGTTCAACCACACTACACCGCATCACCATTATCATGACTGTCAGAGAGAGAGAGAGAGAGAGAGAGAGAGAGAGAGAGAGAGAGAGAGAGAGAGAGAGAGAGAGAGAGAGAGAGAGAGATCAGTTGTGGAAAAAAAATGTTTGTACTTATTTCCTCTTTTCTATGCTGTGGGTGGGGTGGGGGGGGGGGAGGATGGAGGGGGGGGGGGGGGGGCTGGGTGGAGTTGTTCATGTCACTGTTTTCTTCTGAAGTGTGTACTGCTAGGAAGATTTGCATCGACCCCCTTCAGGCCTGGGCCTCTGGGATGGTTCCCATGCTGATATCTTGCATTCTTGTCACAACGTTATGATTGTAGGTATAAGTTTGTCTGTGGAGTTTGTGAAGTGTGTTGCACTTCTTTCTTTCTTTTCTTTTCTTTCTTCCTTTCTTTCTTTTTCTTTCTTTCTTTCTTTCTTTCTTCCTTATTGGCAGGAATGTGCCCAAGTTCCTTGTAGTATAATATGCGTTGGAACATAAAAAACTATGTCGACAGAAAACAGAGATTACTCGTGCAAGAATGTTTAAAAAAAAAAATCTAGTTTATCCTCTCTTCCCCGGTCTACCTGATCAAGGAAACTGTGCAACTTGCATACAGCGGCTGTAGTGAACAAATATCACAGGGTGATTGGTTTATCACTTGTAGAATGGTCAGATGTCTTGAAGGGCAACTGGACGGGAAAGTGTTGTACGTGGAGGCGTTGGTCAGGGTACATGCTTGTTTTGTTTGTTTGTTGTTTGTTTGCTTTTTGTTTGTTTGTTTGCTTTGCTTGCTTGCTTGCTTGTTTGTTTGTTTGTTTGTCTGTCTGTCTGTTTGTTTGTTGTTTGTTTGTTTGTTTGTTTTTCTCTTGAATGACACGGGGGGGGGGGGGGGGGGGGGGGGGAGGGGGGGTCAGAGATCAAACATAAAGCAAAGGCCACGACTGGCCTAGAACACCCTTTCCAAAAACTTCTGGATAAGATGTTGGTGAAAAGGACAAAAATGGAAGGGGTGGGGGCTAACATTTCTTGATTTAAACAGGATGCTTAATATGTTTTTCTTTTCCCCAGATACGCATGGGACACACAATTTACTTTTGAGGGCGCCAAAGACACAGCTGGCATTTCGTTAGTTGTCAATAGGAGTGCAGAGATTGCAAAAGTGAGGTGGGGCCTTTGCTGGGGCCTTTTCTTTTTAGTTTCGTTTGCTACATGAGTATTTTGTGTCATTGTTAGAGGTCAACTTTGAAAAAAAAAAAGTATATTTATGAGTTCGTGACTACCTACTTAATTAATGTGCTAGTATTGAAGCGTGTTCATTGCACGGAATCATAGTAAAGAATGTAATTCAGAATCAAATTCAGTCGTTCATGAAAAGGGGAGAACTCTCTTCTGTCTGTCGGACCGATACTGTGTGCACGATGATAGGGCGAGTTTGACGATTACTGTCGAATTACAAAACTGACGGGCCAAAAAATTGATACGTTTTTACGCTTCCAAACCTAGAGTTGTGTCCGTAGTTTGTCCGGGTGCGTGAGACATTGTTTTGATATTTCTTTTGGACTCAATGAGATATTGTTTGATATTTCTTTTGGACTCAATGAGATATTGTTTATGTTTTTTGACTCAATGAGATATTGTTTTGATATTTCTTTTGGACTCAATGAGATATTGTTTTGATATTTCTTTTGGACTCAATGAGATATTGTTTTGATGTTTCTTTTGGACTTAATGAGATATTGTTTTGATGTTTCTTTTTGGACTTAATGAGACATTGTTTTGATATTTATTTGGAACATATAGCGACATTGTTTGATATTTCCTTTGGACATAATGTGACATTGTTTTGGCATTTTGTTTCGACATAATTAGACATTGTTTTTATATTTCATTTCGACATAGTGAAACATTACTTCAATATTTCTTTTGGACATAATGAGATATTGTTTTGATATTTCTTTTAACATAATGAGACATTGTTTTGACATTCTCTATTGATATAATGAGAAATTGTTTGATTTTTTTAACACAGTGAGGGATTGTTTTGATATTTCTTTTGGACATGATGACATAATGGGGCATTATTTTGATATTTCCTTTGGACATAATGATACATAGTTTTGATACTTCTTTTGAACATTATGAGAGATTCTTTTGATATTTCTTTTGGACATAATGAGACATTGTTCTGATATTTCTCTGGGACATATTGAGATATGTTTTGATATTTCATTTGGACATGATGAGACTGTCAGACACCTCATTTGCACAGACTTAATCACAAAACAGCATGCTTACACTGTACGCACGCATCTACTCCATTCATTCAAAGGAGAGAGACTAAGGAAACAAGAAATCCACCCTTTTGTGCCCACTTACCCAAATAAAAACCAAAGAGTTTCACAATGACAATCAAAACTAAATACACAACATGTAAATCTGATGACAACTTTCGTTCCGATTTTCCACAAAACACTACGAATAATTTGCCATTAACTCATTGTTTTCCTGTTAACAGTACACAAAGCATTGCACTTCTCACTCCTTTGTGTGTGTGTGTGTGTGTGTGTGTGTGTGTGTGTGTGTGTGTGTGTGTGTGTGTGTGTGTGTGTGTGTGTGTGTGTGTGTGTGTGTGTGTTTAATACTGAATAGACACATGGAAACAATTTCTTATGTGAAAATTCCACCAGCGAGAATCAACCTTCTGGAAGGTAGGTACGATCAACCGGTTGAACACTTAGGTTTCCCATCGGGAATCAGTGTTACAGCAAAATATGATCCCTAGCAGACTATGTCTGCGCTGCATCGCCGACCATTTCTGGCTGCTAGGAAAGCAGCGTTTTCTGTTTCAACAACCCCAAAGGTTGAAAACATATTTTGCATCTTGACCTAGGTCGAGCGACCTATCCTCCTGTGTGGCAACCCCTGGTCTGCCATACAGATCGGAAACACTCTACAAACAGCAAGCTTCTCTTACCTATCACATGCCTGAGCGTCCAATCAACAACGAAAAAAGTTTGGGGGATTTAAGTCCTGTTGACATATGGTCTAACAGTCTTGTCAAAATTCTCGCTTTTCAGAATCGCCACCTGCATTCCTCAACACATACTATTTCTTGTCACGACCGAGACATTGTTTTGACATTTCTTTTGAACATACCGAGAGCTTGGTATGAGATTTCTTTTCGACACAATGTACTGACTGTTTCCCTTCTCTACACAGCAAGTAGCACTCAGACAGACTACTCATGTAAGAGGGAAAGGAATGAACTGGCATAGCTCTGAGATATACCTGAATGTGATGGGATACCATCCTCCCCCTTCCCTCCCCGTCCTTTAAGCACCTGAGAGGTACCAGAGTAGGTGTAAGCAGACACCAGACTATGACCACCACCACCCACTCCCCTCGCGTGAGAACCCTCTCTACTTCTGCGCCTCCCCAGAATAAAAGATGAAGAGATACGGATATGGTGGCGGAGGGGTGAATTAGATTCGACGTGATACACCAGAACTTCACGGGTGTATGTTTCAGTTTTAACACATCGTTCTCCAGGAGTTATATCCAGCTGAAGTTGACGGGTTGTCCGATATAGGCCAGAAATACTGTTAGCTCTCATGCCTATATTGCTCTGTAACTGTAGCCTTTAGCTTTAGATATTACACATAGATTAAATATAGTCAAGGTTAGTCTTTTGACATCTTATACATGAAAAAAAGTTTAGTATAACAGGCGTGTACACATTGGAAGTGTGTGCGTATGTGCTGCAACGCTTCCATCCCTGTCTTTGCGCGTGTTCAAGATGGCATCCGCAGGTCAACGTTTGCATGTGTTCAGCAGGATTCGTGCAGTCAGCAGGATTCAACCCGGAGTCCATGGTTCTCCATCCCCTGGGCACCTTGGTGGTGAACGCCACGCTCACAGTTCCCACCTCTCACTCAGCTCTGCTCAGTGATCTCCATGCAGAGATGAGCTCCGATTCCTGTCTCAGCCTTCACGGGGATGACAAGGGACAGAATCTGCTTTGGGCAGTGAAAGGTCAGCAGTTTCTTCCCTTGCCAGAAATCTACTCTCATATCGAACACTTGCTCTTCCAGTGCAGGTTTACAGGGGGCGGTTTTACCTTCAGACTTGACACAGTCAGCACAGCTTTCCAGATTCTCTACGTCATTCCTCACCAACTGGCTGGCTTCAGGATTCTCTTCACTTTTCACCAGGTGAGCCAGTCACATCACATGTAAATTACAACCGCTACCACTTCCACTGCTGCTACTATTATTGCTATTATTACTAATGCCACCACCACTACTACTATTACAACTAGATAAGAAGAAGAATAATGATAAAAATAATAGTAATAATAATGATGATGATGATGATAATGATGATGATAGTAGTAATAATACTAATAATAATGGTGATGATGGTAAAAGTAATAGTGATGATGATGATGATGATGATGATGATGATGATGATGATGATGATATTAATAATAATAATAATAATAATAATAATAATAATAATAATAATAATAATAATAATATAATAATAATAATAATAATAATAATAATAATAATAATACATTACAAATACAGAAATTGACAAATAATTAAGGGGAAAATTGCGAAGATGAGGAGAAGAAAGGATTTGAATACAGGTCTGAAATAGAATGAAATTAACTCTCCACCTTTGTTTCCCCTCCCTCCTTCTCCCCATCCCAGAGGTTTCC
>JADBJO010001592.1:203036-213036 GCA_016801955.1 Conus betulinus | reverse complement strand
TTTTCATTTTGCTGGGGCACATGACACCCACCTTCAACCCCCCTCCCGTTGAAAGAATTACACAAGGACGAATACTTCAAACCCCAAACAGACAGGGTGCAGGAACTAACATCACGCCATTGACAAAAACACAATCACAGATGATATTAAGAGCACGAAATTAATTATTACAGAAGTTATGATGAAAAATAGCGACGCTGTGGCTTGTAGACATAGTATGACAAGAGTTGGGGGTGGGTCTGTGTGTCTTCTAGGGGAAAGGACTTAAAAATATATTCTCTTTGAGAATTATGTTAAAATTTCACCTACACCCTCTCTCTAACTAGTGGCGGAAGAAGGAACTTTCCGGTACGCACGCATGCACGCACGCATGCGCGCGCACACACCCACACATATGCGCGCGCGCGCACACGCGCGCACGCACGCACTCACGGTTGCCACGATCTCTCAAATACCAAAGCCTTTGAGTGTAGGTCATCACGGTTGTCAACATACAACGGGTATGGCAACTGATGTCAACCCCACAGCAAAGCGCAAAGAGTCACCGAACATTGAAAGGTTTTTTTCTTATTCTTCATTTGTTTTGCTTTGTTTTTGTTTTGTTTTGTTTCTTTTTTTTCCTGGCGTGTTCATCGCTTCTTTGTTTATCTTTATTTTTAGTTTTTTTTTTTTTTTTTTTTTTTTTTTTTTTTTTTTTTTTTTTAAATCTGGACACGGCGTGGATATAGACGTGTTTGTATACAGACACAACATTACCCAAGTGTGGTTCCCTGACGCACCTACTCGATGACTACGTGGTCCTCAAAGAGTGCAACGTCAGACGGTCCCAACGTTACGTGTGCGAACTGCCCATGGCGTCACACTCTGTGCTACAGCAGACCCACGCCTCGACTCCCGTCAGGCTGCCAGACCTTGGCAACACGTCAGCCTTTGCCACCTTACGTCGCCCACTGTCTTTTACCCGCTGCCTGGACCGCCACTGGACCTGGACGTTTTTAGCCTGTGACGTAGACAGCCACTGTCTGGCTGAAAATGACGTCACATCTTTCGCGACGGATTCTGCGGCTTCTTCCACTTGCAAGGCAGTCAACGCGTTGTTCCCCCAGCGCTTTGCCTGTGAAACAATGGGGGGAGCACGTGCCCTTCACGTTGGTGTGCGATTTTCACGCTGACTGTTTTGACGGCAGTGATGAGGAGTTCTGCACCTTCCCGCCCTGCCCACCTCAGGCTCCTCTGCCATGTGATGACAGTGGGCAGGTAGGTCAGCTTCCTGCTGTGCTGTGCACAGTGTCAGGGTCAGCTAGAACGCTGCATGCGGGAGATTTTTATCCACGAGTAAGTCAAGTGATTCCATGCTCTAAATAGACTGTCAACGAAGGCGGCGATGTTAGGTTTGTTAATAGTTTGCAAGCAGAGGTGATTCCTTCAAGGCTGTTAATAGATTGCCAACAGAGGTGATTCCGTCAGGGTTGTTAATAGATTGCCAATTTAGATGATTCCGTCAGGGCTGTTCATAGATTGCCAGCAGAGGTGATTCCTTCAAGACTGTTAATAGATTTGCCCGTCAGGGCTGTTAATAGATTGCCAACAGAGGTGACACCGTCACGGTTGTTAATAGATTCCCTACAAAGGAGTGACGTGAAGGCTGTTAACAGATAGTCAACAAATAAGGTGACTTCAGGGCTGTAAATAGATTCCCACAAAGAGGTGACATCAGAGCTGTTTATAGATTTCCAACAAAGGAGGCGCCATCAGGGCTTTTAACAGATTGCCAGCAAAGAAGGTGACGTTAGTGCAGTTAATGAATTGCCAGCAATAGAGATGACATCAGGGCTGTTGATAGACTGATAACAAAGGAGGTAAAGTTTGGGCAGTTAACAGATTGCAAACAAAGGAGGTGAGATCAGGGCTGTTAATAGATTGTCAACAAAGGAGGTGACATCAGAGTTATTAATAGATTACCAACAAAGGAAGTGACGTCAGGGCTTTTAATAGACTGCCAACAAAGGAAATGACATCAGAGCTGTTAATAGATTGCCAGCAGAGAAGATGACTTTAGGGCTGT
The DNA here is from genome assembly GCA_016801955.1 of Conus betulinus. Lineage (NCBI taxonomy): Eukaryota > Metazoa > Mollusca > Gastropoda > Neogastropoda > Conidae > Conus > Conus betulinus. Next base: position 210,971 of record JADBJO010001592.1, on the reverse strand, counting down.
TAGTATGCTGCCAACAAAGGAGATGAGATCAGGGCTGTTAATAGATTGCCAACAAAGGAGTTGAGATCAGGGCTGTAACTAGATTGCCAACAAAAGAAAGTCACATTAGGGCTGTTTAGATTGCTAACAAACAAAGTGATGTCCGGGCTGTTAATAGATTGTAAACATGCGAGGTGACATCTGGGCTGTGAATAGACTGCCAACAAAGGAGGTGGCATCAGGGCTGTTGAGAGAGTGCCAAGAAAAGTGTCGAGATCAGGACTGTCAGTAGTTTGCCAACAATGGATGTGACAACAGGGCTGTGACAACAGGGCGAAGAAGATTGCGAAGAAAGGAGTGACGTCAGGGCTGTTAAGAGTTTGCTAGCAAAGGAGTCGAGATCAGGGCTGTTTAATAGATTGCGACGAAATGACTGACGTTAGGGCTTTTAAGAGTTGGCTAGCAAAGGAGTTGAGATCAGGGCTGTTAATAGATTGCGACGAAATGACTGACGTTATGGCTGTTAAGAGTTTGCTAGCAAAGGAGTTGACTTCAGGGCTGTTAGATAGATTGACAACAAGAAAGCAAGCAGGCAGTTAATAGATTGCCAACAAAGTAGGTGACGTTAGGGCTGGTAATACATTACCAACAAAAGAGATGACACCAGGGATGTCAAAGGATTGTTAACAAACGAGGTGATGTTATGGCTGTTAATAGATCGTCAACAGTGGACATGACATCAGCGCTGTTAATAGATTGCCAACAAAGGAGTCGAAGTTAGGGCTGTAAATAGATGGCCAACAAAGAAAGTCACGTAGGATGCTTCCTCACAAAGAAGGACAAAGCGCTACACAAGTTTCCGACAGACCAGCAAAGCTATTGGAATGAAGATTTGGTAGCACATTGAGAAACAAAGAACTTAAAGAAAAACCTGGTAGCATGTAAAATTCCTGCCAATTTCCAGAAACCATGGGCTGCTGGTGCCATTTCTCCACATGCATGAAAAGTGGACACACAACTCAGCACTACCCACGCTGCAGTGGCCATGACCTGTTGAACCAACCACCTTCTTGAACTGAAAGATTCTCTCACCTACTCTTGAGCCAAAGGGTACAGAGGCTAGAACAGCTGCACTGAAGAAACAAACCACAAAATGTATTACTAACTTGGCCGACTCAGCACTCAAATGCCTTCCATGCAGAGATCTCTCTCACAGAGGAGGAGAGACTTGCACCACCCCCAGCAGAATGCCAGTATCCTAAGGGTAGCGAGTTTCCCAAGAGCCTGAAAGAGGCGAGGAAATCGCAGAAACTGTCTAGACATTAGAGATCAGGGACGCAGGACTGGTCAAGGTCAACACAGGCATCGCATGGGCTCAAATTCTGGCGCTTTTTTTTTTTTAAGGCCACCAGCCCTGGAAGCAAAGCTGAAACTACAACAGAAAACTTGGAACCAGAGGAAAAGGGTCAAAGATCACCAGACTAGACCTACCCCTAAGCAGCAGTGTCATGAAGAAAACCAATACAGTGACTGGGTAAAACACAATCCTTCTCTGCAAGCTAAGAAAGGTAAGTATGAATCATTCCAGGAAGCACGACCTAAATCAAAACTAAGTGTGTGGAAGCAGATGACATCTGACTCAGACGTGGTGGAAACTGTCACAAGTTTGACAATAAAGTTTGCTGGGAAACCTATGACAGCATTCAAAAGGGACAAAGATTTTTTTTTCAGAACAAGAAAAACCTGCGGCTGGTCAAGAAATACAGAAACTGCGGAAGGAAAGAGTGATACAGAAATTTCAGCCTGAAACAGGACAAAGTGTCTCTCTCCTTTTCGTGGGCGATGAGAAGGATGGCTCTCATAAAATGATCCTAAACTTAAAAGCCCTGAACCAACAAGTGGCAGATCAGAAATTCAATGTGTGCAGACGGGTCTTCAACTGATCTCTGAAAAGTGTTAATTTGCATCCATTGACCTGAAAAACGCTTACAATCAGTTAATGTAGACTTTTGAAAACATCTGAAATTCTTTTTTGGAGAGGCGTCTCTATACTGTTTTCGGGCAGCTGCAATGGGCTTAGAGCCCTATATATAGTGGCAGATCAGAAATTCAAGTGTGCAGACGCGTCTTCTTCAACTGATCTCTGAAAAGTGTTAATTTGCATCCATTGACCTGAAAGACGCTTACAATCAGTTAATGTAGACTTTTGAAACATCTGAAATTCTTTTGGAGAGGCGTTCTATACTGTTTTCAGGCAGCTGCAATGGGCTTAGAGCCTATACCAAGACAATTTACAACACTGACAAAACCAGTCCTCGCTCATCTGCATGAGCTCATCTGGGTCACGTCATCATGTCTTTCATTGATGACAGCGTGTTGATTGGTCAAGCAAAAGAAGACATTTACAACAGTTTGACAAATAGCATCAGTGTTTGCTATTCTTGGATTTTCTTACTTATGGTTAATAACAAATTCCAGTTCGTGCCTACCCTGCGCGTTTCACACTCAGTTATCCATAGACGTATGTCTGTGTCATGGAGTTTGTTAACTGAATTTCACTTATTTTCAAGAAAAGAAATATGTGCGTGTTCAGAGCCAATCTCGCGCATGAAACACTAGGGGGTCACCACTGTCGTGGACTCAAAGTCGCACTCAGGATTCACTCAGAGAACAACTGAAGTAAATAATGTTATCCAGAAAAGACACAAAGAGAAAGAAATGCCTAAGTCATACTGTCTCCTAAAAGAAACATCTTGGAAAGAATTTGAAAAAGAAAACAGAGATAATGAGCCAAAAGGGGCCCCTGTAAGTTTGCTAAGCACAACACGAAATAATGCGGATGCAGCTCAGCAAACACTAATGTAACTGTAATTGTAATTGTCAGCTTTCAGCATCTGCAACTTTGGGCAGCTTCACGTCTCCTGTCAATTTCCAGCGTCTGCCTCAGTACAGTCATGCATTCCGTGGCTGTCATTTTTTTTTAACAAAATCAACTTCATCAAATTACTTAAATGTTGTTCAGCCAAAATTAAACGTTAGGGAAATCTATGTTTGTGACGTTCACCATTTTTAATACAAAACTGGAATTTTCTCTTTTCTCTCTCCAATCACCTATAACTATACATCATGAACATAAAACCCCTTGCCTTCACACATGGCAGTTTGGAAGTTATGTGCTTAAAAAAAAACTACTGATGAAAGGAGCATAAGGCGTTGGAAACTTGATTTCCAAAGGACAAAGTAACTCTTTAAGGGCTGAGCTAGAAATTATAACGTTAATTACCACATTATCAGGACAGCATTGACAAACAATACAAGCATTGCAAATTTGACCATAGTCAATGCAACTGACGGATTCCAAGGGTCCATTTTATGCAAATAGTCTCCTTATTAAACATTCCAAAACGAAAACCTATCAAGTGCCAATGGAACTGAGTAGCTTTGAAGAAAAGAGGTCTATGTGTGTGGTTCGTGTGCTCCACGAAAACCTGAAAAAAACATACTCATTGTGAGTGAGCTGTCGAAACCTGTTTATAACACTTAACACCGCACAGAGCAGCCACAACTGACACCACCTCTCTGTGGCTGAACGTGAACATTACCACGTTGTCAGAAATTGCGCCCAATTCCTGGTGCTTTCATATGTTTATTTGTGAAGGGAACGTGTCGACGGAAAGCAAGCGCAGAACCTCGAAAAAGAGGAAGGATTTTAGCGTCTTGTGCATGCGATCACTTGTTCAAGAAAACCGTGCAGCGTGCATGTATGCTTAAAGGTGAACAGAGAGCTCGGAGAAATTTGTTACCTGGGAGGTGTGTAATTGAAGAGACCGAAGAAGACCTCTTCACGGTGCCACAGTTACAGTGAAGCTCTGCAAGAATTTGTGCTTCATATCTTATTCAAAGACACAGACCATGGCTGGACATATAAAAAAAAAAAAGCACCAAGTAAGCATTATTGTCTGTAATTATGGAGGTGGCCTGCAAGATGGTCTCTGCTTCAGCACTGTACTTTGTGCAGTATTTCTCTGTAGCAATGCGGTATGCTGCGGCCTCGCCATCAGCAAATCTAACCAGGAGATCAGCACTTCCATCATCCAAGACGTTGGTGGCCTACCTTTTGATGAAGGCACGGCTCCATGCGTCTTGTGGCAAACGTTTCTGCAATCTGCAATAGCGAGAGTGATTACCTCTGGTGGTGCCGACCTTGGAGTCAGGCTGCTCTGCTGCCCAGTATTCTGATGAGTCTGCTGGGTGGAGATTCATGGCGCCATTTGGCACGTGATCTTAATGCTGTCAGCACAACCGTTTGAGATCATGGACAAAGCAGCTCCTGTCCAGGTAACTTTTGGAGAGAGACTATTTAAGAGAGAGAGAGAGAGAGAGAGAGAGAGAGAGAGAGAGAGAGAGAGAGAGATGCCAGATTGACCTGTGTCAGTATTTCCTGTTATATTCAGTGCTTTTCCCGTGAACAGTGGTGCAACCTTGAGCTACAATGCTTAAATTCTGCTGATGAGAAGGACTGTGACTATTTTTCTACTAAGTTATTTATCAAATTCTCAGTTGTTAGATCTGAGACGTCTGCTGCCTCAGCTTATTACAGAGGACATGATCGTCATCTTCCGCCCCCTGCTGTGGTGAACTTTCAAAAGAAAATGTTTGGAAAGGCTTTCTATGAGCCACTGCCTTCCTCTGATCACTATGACGACAAGAGTGACGTCATGGTGTGTCCACAGACCCACTTCCAGTGTCCAGGTGATGGTTACTGTCTGCCTGTCTTTGTCCTCTGCAATAGCATGTATGACTGTCCGGGTCATGAGGATGAGAGTCACTGTGAGCAGTTTACATGCCCAGCGTTCTACCGGTGCCGGGGTTCCCATGTCTGTCTGCATCCTGACGACGTGTGTGACGGGTTTCCGCACTGTAAACAGCAGGATGACGAACGGTTCTGCAATAACACGTGTCCTGCGAACTGCACGTGCCTGGAGTTGTCTTTTCACTGCCGTGAAGAATTCAGTTCAGAGAATTTCCCTGAAGTGCGCTATTTGGATGCCAGCGACAGTGGACTGAGGCCGCAACGTCTAAGGAACAATACCATGTTGGTGTTTTCTGGCTCTTCAGCGTTGTGATCTCATCACACTCTCTCTTCCTCCATTTGCCCAACTTGGTCATCTTGGACGTCAGTTACAACCTCATCCCCACACTGACCACAGACATGTTGGAACATGTGAATCATCTCAAGGTGTTGCTGCTGACAAGTAACCCTCTGACTGAGGTGTTTGAAGGCCACACATCGTCAGAGTCACCGGCCCTACACCAAATCCAGGCGGTCAACGTGGTCTCCTCACTGACCATCCTCAACCTGTCACAGAGTGGCCTGCAGCGGGTGACTGGCAGTTTGCCCACACCACAGCTACAGATACTGGACGTGACAGGATGTGACCTGCACCACCTCCCCCGTCACTGGCTCACCCCCTCTCCCCTGTTACACTCTGTACATACAGACCTTCCCACACTGTGTTGCCCTCAGAACTTGCCTGCAGGCTTCAACCTCCAGAACTGCCACTCCCGCCCCCCTCTCTCCTCTCCTCCTGTCACAATCTGCTGGGATCACCCGCTTTACGTGCTGTGACTGCCCTCCTGGCCGCTGTCACCTTGCTGGGCAATGGATTAAATCTCTTTTTCCTCCTGCGTGGAGATCACAAGAGAAGCAGTGGCACTGCCTTTGTGTCTCACTTATCCGCGTCTAACCTGCTAATGGGGGCGCATCTGCTAGGAGTGTGTGTGGCTGACCAGGTGTACTGGGGGAGTATCTGTGGGTAGACAGGTGGTGGAGGCACAGTCCCTGGTGTTCCCTGTGCAGCTTTCTGTACCTGTCTGTGTCCAGGTGTCTGCCTTGATCCTGGTGTGTCTGACAGTGGGTCACTGTGTTCCTCTGGCCAGGCCAGACCTACAGGTGTGGGGCAAAAGGCAGGTAGTGACCTCCAGCGTCCTGTGTTGGGGGATTGGGTTTATTCTGTCCATCACACTCCATCTCTTCCCCCTGGACCTTACACCATCAGACCGGTTGTGTGTCCCTTTGCCCTTGACTGGCACCCTGGGTGCCCATGACCATGGGTTACATGTTGTGGTCATACTGAACACACTGCTGATGGCAGTGAGTGACAATGGCAGGTCAGATGTACATCTACATCATCGTTCTTGCCAACCCCATTGTGTTTCTGGTCAACTCTCAAAGATCACACCAGCTAGACTCTGCTCGCCGCACCATTCCCATCTCAGTGACTGACGCCTGTAGCTGGCTCCTGGTGGATGTTCTGGTGCTGCTGATGCCCACACTCAACGTCATGCCTGAGGACATCCGCTCTGCTGGGACAGCCTTTGTCTTGCCGTTCAAGATGGCGATCAATCCGGTCCTGTACGTGCTGAATGTCGCCTTGGAGCGACGCAGACACCTCCAGTTGCAGCGTGTGATGCAACGTTTTTGGGAAACAGGGTCAAGGACAGATGACAGAACAAACAGGAGCCAGTCTGAGATTCACAAAGTTTTCACTGAATGGGAATAAAACGTTCTATCAATGAAATTATATTGGGTAGTTCGGTACATGGGAATGAAAAGTGTAATTGATGAAATACTGTTGGGTATCTCAGTACCTTGGAATGAAACGTTTTCATTAATGAAATAATTTCAGTACATAGGAATGAAACGTTTTCATTAATGAAATAATTTCAGTACTTAGGAATGAAACGTTTTCATTAATGAAATAATTTCAGTACTTAGGAATGAAACGTTTTCATTAATGAAATAATTTCAGTACTTAGGAATGAAACGTTTTCATTAATGAAATACTGTTACATGGGAATGAAACGCATTCATTACTGACGAAAGTAATGGCTGGTTTGGTGCGCGGGAATGAAATGTTTTAATCTATGAAAAATTTTCAGTGGTTCAGTACATGAAATTAAAATGTTTTGATTATTTTAAAAAAAAAAGATGTTGGGTAGTTGGGTGCTTTCTCTACAGTCTGTCAGTCAGCCAGTCCAGCCCCATGGCCAGGGCTTCCCGATCAGCATGCGCACACGTTTCAGAATAGTTTTCTCAGAGTGTTCCGCCACTGTTGATCGTCTGTTCAGAAAGAAAGAAAAAAAAAAAAGAGAGAGAGAGAGAGAGAGAGAGAGAGAGAGAGAGAGAGAGAGAGAGAGAGAGAGAAAGAAAGAAAGAAAGAAAGAAAGAAAAAGAAAAGAAAGAAGAAAGAAAAAAGAAAGAAAGAAGAAAAAAAGAGAAAAGGAAAAGGAAAGAAAACCGACAGCAGCAAAATACTTTGATAACGTGTGTCGTGTACCTCCTTTCGAATTCAAATGCAGTGTTGCGAGATTTTAAACTCTGCTGCCATACACTGCTCCAACGCGCCGACATAGCATGTCATCCCGCGGCAAGTTTTGCTGTTCTGTCCCGCAGTTTGGCTAAACATATGCTTTGGTGTGTGTGTGTTGCTGTGTCATTTATATCCAGCTGATTTTGAATATACTGTCGTGCAGGTTGTTATTATGTACTGTGTTTGAAGATTGTACCATTCCGTGTTAGTTGTGCTGTGTTCTGCAGTGTCCTTGCTATTGTGTGGAGTGTCATGTGTGTTCTGCATTATTCCCCAGCCTTTTAACACATAATTATTACTATGACGTAATACACCATGTGCCGTAATGTGTGTCCTTCCAGCTGTCTGCAATGCCTGGTATTGAAATGGCACTAAATCACAAAAGTAAATTCAAAATTCTCCCTCTTGCACATACCTCCCTTCCAGGTGTACAGTCTCTCTCTCTCTCTCTCTCTCTCTCTCTCTCTCTCTCTCTCTCTCTCTCTCTCTCTCTCTCTGACTGACGACATGATGCACCATGTTTGTGCGTTGGAATGATGACATTCTATAAAACTGAGCAAGTTATTTTACGACACCGACAACG
>JADBJO010001592.1:180536-193036 GCA_016801955.1 Conus betulinus | reverse complement strand
GGTGACTCTGACGATCTGAGGCGTTCAAAACACTTCAGTCAGAGGGTTACTTGTCAGCAGCAACACCTTGAGATGATTCACATGTTGCAACATGTCTGTGGTGAGTATGGGGATGAGGTTGTAACTGACGTCTAAAATAACCAAGTTGGGCAATGGAGGAAGAGAGAGTGTGATGAGATCACAACGCTGAAGAGCCAGAAACACCAACATGGTATTGTTCCTTAGACGTTGCGGCCTCAGTCCACTGTCGCTGGCATCCAAATAGCGCACTTCAGGGAAATTCTCTGAACTGAATTCTTCACGGCAGTGAAAAGACAACTCCAGGCACGTGCAGTTCGCAGGACACACTGTTATTGCAGAACCATTCGTCATCCTGCTGTTTACAGTGCGGAAACCCATCACACACGTGGTCAGGATGCAGACAGACATGGGAACCCCGGCACCGGTAGAACCCTGGGCATGTAAACTGCTCACAGTGCCTCTCATCCTCATGACCCGGACAGTCATACATGCCATTGCAGAGGACAAAGACAGGCAGACAGTAACCATCACCTGGACACTGGAAGTGGGTCTGTGGACACACCGTGACGTCACTCTTGTCGTCATAGTGAGCAGAGGAAGGCAGTGGCTCATAGAAAGCCTTTCCAAACACCTTCTTTTGAAAGTTCACCACAGCAGGGGGCGGAAGATGACGATCATGTTCTCTGTAATAAGCTGAGTCAGCAGACGTCTCAGATCTAACAACTGCCAATTTGTTAAATAGATTACCATGAAAATAGTCACAGTCCTTTTCATCAGCGGAATTTAAGCATTGTTGCTCAAGGTTGCACCACTGTTCACGGGAAAAGCATGAATATAACAGGAAATACTGACACAGGTCAATCTGGCATCTCTCTCTCTCTCTCTCTCTCTCTCTCTCTCTCTCTCTCTCTCTCTCTCTCTCTCTCTCTTAAATAGTCTCACCAAAAGCTACCTGGACAGGAGCTGCTTTGTCCATGACCTCAAACAGCTGTGCTGACAGCATTAAGATCACGTGCCAAATGGCGCCATGAATCTCCACCCAGCAGACTCAGCAGAATACTGGGCAGCAAAGCAACCTGACTCCAAGGTCGGCGCCACCAGAAGTAATCACTGTCGCTAAGATTGCAGAACGTTTTCCACAAGACGCATGGACCCGTGCCTTCACCAAAAGGTAAGCCACCAACGTCTTGGATGGATGATGGAGGTGCTGATCTCCTGGTCAGATTCCCTGATGGTGAGGCCGCAGCATGCCACATTGTTACAGAGAAACACTGCACAAAGTACAGTGCTGAAGCAGAGACCATCTTGCAGGCCACCTCCATAACAACAGACAATAATGCTAAATTGGTGGTTTTCTTTCTTATATGGCCAGCCATGGCCTGCGTCTTTGGAAAAAAAAAATATGAGGCATGAATTTCTGCAGAGCTTCGCTGTGGCTAGGGCATCATGAAGAGGTCTTCTTCGGTCTCTTCAATCACACACCTCACAGGCAACAAATTTCTCCAAGCTCTCTGTTCACTTTTAAGCATGCTTGCATGCTGCACGGTTTTCTTGAACAAATGATTGCAAGCACAAGACGCTAAAATCCTTCCTCTTTTTCGAGGGCCTGCGCATACAATCCGTGCTTTCCGTCGACACATTCCCTTCACAACTAAACATATGAAAGCACCAGGAACTTGAGCCCAATTCCTGACAACGTGGTAATATTCACCTTCAGCCACTGAGAGGTGGTGTCAGTTGTGGCTGCTCTGTGCGGTGCTAAGTGTTATAAACAAGTTTCGGCAGTTCCCTCACAATGAATATGTTCTAATCAGGTTTTCGTGGAGCACATGAATCACACACATAGCCCTCTTTTCTTCAAAGCTCTCAGTTCCATTGGCACTTGATAGGTTCGCGTTTTGGAATGTTTAATAAGGAGACTATCTGCCTAAAATGGACCCTTGGAATCCGTCAGTTGCACTGACTATGGTGAAATTTGCAATGCTTGTATTGTTTGTCAATGCTGTCCTGATAATGTGGCAATTAACGTTATAATTTCTAGTTCAGCCCTCAAAGAGTTACTTTGTCCATTGAAATCGAGTTTCCAATGCCTTATGCTGCTTTCATCAGAACTTTGTTTTTACAAGTACATAACTTCCAAACTGTCATGTGTGAAGGCAAGGGGTTAAATAATTATGTTCATAATGTATTGTTATAGATGATTGAAGAGAAAAGGGAAACAAATTCCAATTTTGTATTAAAATTTGTGAATGTCACAAATATAAATGTCCTTAACGTTTGTTGTAGGCATTTAAGTAAAATTTTGATGAAGTTTGATTTTGTTAGAAAAAAAACGGCAGCCACGGAATGTATGACTGCGCTGAGGCAGACGCTGGAAACTGACAGTGGACGTGAAGCTGCCCAAAGTTGCAGTTGCTGAATGCTGAAGACAATTACAATCACAATTACGGTAGTGCTTGCTGTGCTGCATCTGCATTGTTTCGTGTTGTGTTTAGCAAACTTACAGGGGCCCCTTTTGGCTCATTATCTCTCTGTTTTCTTTTTCAAATTCTTTCCAAGATGTTTCTTTTAGGAGACAGTATGACTTAGGCATTTCTTTCTCTTTGTGTGTTTTTTCTGGACAGCATTGTTTACTTCAGTTGTTCTCTGAGTGAATCCCCTGTGCGACTTTGAGTCCACGGCAGTGGTGACCCCCTAGGTTTCATGCGCGAGATTGGCTCTGAACACGCACACATTTCTTTCCTTGAAAATAAGTGAAATTCAGTTAGCCCACTCCATGACACAGACATACGTCTATGGATAACTGAGTGTGGAACGCGCAGGGTAGGCACGAACTGGAATTTGTTATTAACCATAAGTAAGAAATCCAAGAATACCAAACACTCTGATGCTATTTGTCACACTGTTGTAAATGTCTTCTTTTGCTTGACCAGTCAACAAACTGTCATCAATGAAAGACATGATGACATGACCCAGATGAGCTAGAACTGGTTTTGTAGTTTTGTAAATTGTCTTGTTATAGGTTCTAAGCCCATTGCAGCTGCCTGAAAACAGTATAGAACGCCTCCCCGAAAGAATTTCAGATGTTTTCAAAAGTCTACATTAATTGATTGTGAGCGTCTTTCAGGTCAATGGATGCAAATTAACACTTTTCAGAGATCAGTTGAAGACCTGTTTGCACACTTGAATTTCTGATCTGCCACTTGTTTGGTTCAGGGCTTTTAAGTTTAGGATAATTCTATGAGAGCCATCCTTCTTATCCCTCACGAAAAGGGGAGAGACACTTTGTCCTGTTTCAGGCTGAGATTTCCGTATCACTTTCCTTCCGCAGTTTCTGTATTTCTTGACCAGCTGCATTTTTTTCTTGCTCTGAAAAAAACCACCATCTTTGTCTCTTTTGACTGCTGTCATAGGTTTCCCAGCAAACTTTATTTTCAAACTTGTGACAGTTTCCACCACGTTTGAGTCAGATGTCATCTGCTTCCACAGTCTCAGTTTTCATTTAGTTCGTGCTGCCTGGAATGATTCATACTTAGCTTTCTGTGTTTTTCCCAGTCACTGACTTGGTTTTCTTCATGACCACCGCTACTTAGGGGTAGGTCTAGTTTGGTCATCTTCGCCCCTTTTCCTCTGGTTCCAAGGTTTTCTGTTGCTGTTTCAGCTTTGCGTCCAGGGCTGGTGGCCTGAAAGCGCCAGAATTTGAGCCCGTGCGACGGCAGTGTTGGCACTGACTTCTCCTGCGTCCCTGACCTCTAATGTCCAGTTTCTGCGATTCCCTTGCCTCTTCCAGGCTCTTGGGAAACTCGCTACCCTTAGGATACTAGCATTCTGCTGTCATGGGTATGCGCAGTGCTCAGTTACCCATTTGCTCTGGTGAGATGAGAGGGGGGGGGGGTGCATGCCTCTCCTCCTCTGCATGAAAGACATTTGGGTGCTGAGTTGGCCAGGCTGGTAATATGTTCTGTGGTTTGTTTCTTCAGTGCAGCTGTTCTAGCCTCTGTACTCTTTGGCTCAAGAGTAGTGAGAGAATCTTTCAGTTCAAGAAGGCGGTTGGTTCAACCGGTCATGGCCACAGCGGCCTTGGTAGTGCTGAACTGCGTCTTGCACATTCTCACGTCCACTTTCAGGCATGTGGAGAAATGGCACCAGCAGCCCATGCTTTCTGGAAGTTGGCAGGAATTTTATATGCTGCCAGGTTTTCTTTAAGTTCTTTGTTTGTCAATGTGCTACCAAATCTTCATTCCAGTAGCTTTGCTGGTTTGTCGAAAACTTGTGTAGCGCTTTCCTTCTTTCTGAGGTAGCATCCTACGTAACTTTCTTTGTTGGCCATCTATTTACAGCCCTAACATCGACTCCTTTGTTGGCAATCTTTTAACAGCGTTGATGTTGCCTCCTCTGTAAACGATCTATTAACAGCCATAACATCACCTCGTTTGTTAGCTATCCTTTGACAGCCCTAACGTCACCTACTTCGTTGGCAATCTGTTAACAGTCCTGCTTTTTTGTTGTCAATCTATTTAACAGCCCTGATCTCAACTCCCTTGCTAGCAAATTCTAACAGCCCTAATGTCACTTCTTTCTTCACAATCTGTTAACAGCCCTGATCTCAACTCCTTTGCTAGCAAACTCTTAACAGCCCTAACATCACTCCTTTCTTCGCAATCTATTAACAGCCCTGATCTCAACACCTTTGCTGGCAATTTATTAACAGCCCTGTCATCACATCCATTGTTGGCAAGCCATTGACAGCCCTGATCTCAACACTTTTGTTGGCAGTCTTTTAACAGCCCTGATGTCACTTCCTTTGTTGGCAGTCTGTTTACAGCCCAGATGTCACCTCATTTGTTGGCAATCTAATAACAGCCCTAATGTGACCTTCTCTTTTGGCAATCTATTAGCAGCCCCAGTCTCAACTCCTTTGTTGGCAATCTATTAACAGCCCTGATCTCATCTCCTTTGTTGGCAATATAATAACAGCCCTAAAGTGAACTTATTTGCTAGCAATCTATTAACAGCCCTGATCTCATCTCCTTTGTTGGCAATCTATTATCAACCCCTGATGTCACCTCCTTTGTTGGCAATCTATTTAACAGCTCTGAGCTCACCTCCTTTCTTTGCAATCTGTTAACTGCCCAAACTTTCCCTCCTTTGTTATCAGTCTATCAACAGCCCTGATGTCATTTCTATTGCTGGCAATTTATTTACTGCAACCTCCTAACGTAACCTCCTTTGCTGGGAATCTGTTAAAAGCCCTGATGGCACCTCCTTTGTTGGAAACCTATAAACAGCCCTGATGTCACCTCCTTTGTTGGTAATTTATTAACAGTCCTGATCTCAACTCCTATATTGGCAATCTATTAACAGCCCTGATGTCACCTCCTTTGTTGGTAATTTATTAACAGTCCTGATCTCAACTCCTATGTTGGCAATCTATTAACAGCCCTGATGTCACCTCCTTTGTTGGCAATCTGTTAAACAAACCTAACGAAACCTCCATTGTCAATTCATTAACAACCCTGAAGTCAACTTCTTGGTTGGTAATCTATTAACAGCCCTAGCGTAAGCTCCTTTGTTGGCAATCTGTTAACAGCCTAAACGTCACCTCTTTGTTGGCAATCTATTAACAGCCCTTATCTATTAACAGTCATCTTATTTGTCAACAGCCTTAACATCACCTCCTTTGTAGGGAATCTATTAACAACTGTTATGGAATCACCTCTGTCGGCATCTATTAACAGCCCTGATGGAATCATCTCTGTTGGCAATCTATTAACAGCCCTGATGGAATCACCTCTGTTGGCAATCTATTAACAGCTTGAAGGAATCAACTCTGCTTGCAAACTATTACAAAAACCTAACATCGCTGCCTTCGTTGACAGTCTATTTAGAGCATGGAATCACTTGACTTTACTCGTGGGTAAAAATCTCCCGCATGCAGCGTTCTAGCTGACCCTGACACTGTGCACAGCACAGCAGGGAGCTGACCTACCTGTCCACTGTCATCACATGGCATAGGAGCCTGAGGTGGGCAGGGCGGGAAGGTGCAAAACTCCTCATCACTGCCATCAAAACAGTCAGCGTGAAAATCGCACACCAACGTGAAGGGCACGTGCTCCCCCATTGTTTCACAGGCAAAGCACTGGGGGAACAATGCGTTGACTGCCTTGCAAGTGGAAGAAGCGCAGAATCCGTCACGAAAGATGTGACGTCATTTTCAGCCAGACAGTGGCTGTCTACGTCACAGGCTAAAAACGTCCAGGTCCAGTGGCTGTCCAGGCAGCGGGTAAAAGACAGTGGGCGACGTAAGGTGGCAAAGGCTGACGTGTTGCCAAGGTCTGGCAGCCTGACGGGAGTCGAGGTGTGGGTCTCCTGTAGCATAGAGTGTAACGCCATGGGCAGTTCGCACACGTAATGTTGGGACCGTCTGACGTTGCACTCTTTGAGGACCACGTAGTCATCGATTAGGTGCGTCAGGGAACCACACTTGGGTATTGTTGTCTCTGTATACAAACACGTCTATATCCACGCCATGTCCAGATAACACACACACACACACACACACACACACACACACACACACACACACACACACACACACACTAAATATAAAGATAAACAAAGAAGCGATGAACACGCCAGGAAAAAAAAGAAACAAAACAAAACAAAAACAAAACAAGAAACAAACAAAAAAAAAAAAATGAAGAAAATCTTTCAATGTTACATGACTCTCTGTGCTTTGCTGTGGGGTTGACATCAGTTGCCACCCCGTTGTATGTTGGCAACCGTGATGACCTACACTCAAAGGCTTTGGTATTTGAGAGATCGTGGCCACCGTGAGTGTGTGTGTGTGTGTGTGTGTGTGTGTGTGTGTGTGTGTGTGTGTGTGTGTGTGTGTGTGTGTGAGAGAGAGAGAGAGAGAGAGAGAGAAGAAGAAGAAGAAAGAGAAGAAGAAGAAGAAACAGACGACAGACAGATTACAGAATGTTAGGTTTATCTAACGGAGTTTTAAGGGAGTTGGGAAGGGAAGCCTCTTGTATTTTAAGAAAGCACATTTCCGTTATAAAACAGCACAATAGGTGACATATAAGTTTTATTCTCTCTCTCTCTCTCTCTCTCTCTCTCTCTCTCTCTCTCTCTCTCTCTCTCTCACACACACACACACACACACACACACACACACACACACACACACACACACACACACACACGTCTGTCTTCTCGTTTGAGAGAAGTGGACCCCTCCTTTTCTATTTGGAGGGGAGGGGGATAGTCGGGGCAGGGGGGGGGGGGGGGGAAAATGAAGTGTAGCCTTGATATGCATATAAAACAACTATCAGTAGTTATGTTTTTTTTCATTCTTTCACCTCAGTCACTGCTTCCACCCACTCCCCAACATCTTAAAAAAAGCAATCAGCCAGACAACCAACCAATCATCCAAGCAAGCAAGCAAGCAGTATCTTAGTCTCTAATCTATGAGAATGCAAACAGGTGGGTGGGAGAACCCTGTATGAATACTGTGACAGATGCTGATAGTCCAATGGCGAAATTGGTTTATGTTTTTAATGTAAAGATTTGTTTCCATTTATGATCATAGTTTTCAAACAACAGCTGAAATATATATTGCCTTTGTATGCCTTTACAAATTCACTTATCATATGGCGGTAATGGTAACAACTAAAATGATCATTAACATTTCTTGTTCATTTCAGTTTTTTGTTCATGTTGCCATCGTTGCCTTTTCTTTCACGCTGTTTTTTTTATTTGTTCAGTGTTTTAGAAGTAGCAGTTGTAGTCATTTAATTAATAGCAATGTCATTGCAACTGTTCTTGTTATCATAAAGAAACAAACAGTGAAAGGGGGGGTGGGGGGTAATTGCAATGTCTTTGTGACAATGGGACGTTTTTTGTATTTCGTATTCATAAAATAACGATGCTCGAGAGGAGAAGACCCGGGAATAGTCTTTTGGGATCTCATCCTTCATTTCTTGCACTTGCTATTGTCATGTCTGAAGCACTTTGGCCTCACTGTGCGACCTTCCAAATCCTTGAGTTACTTCTGTCAGATTGTCCAAGATATGGCCTGAGGCAAAAAAAAGTGCAGAAGATTTTGTCTCGTTTAAGCAGACTCCCACTAAAAGCAAGTTCTTTCCTTGCTACGACTACTATCTCACTACAGAAGATATGTTCCCCATTTTATTGCTATCACTGTCCCTCTTACTGATTAAAAAATGGTGACAAGCGCAGACAGATTGTCTGGACAGGGGCTGTTAAAGATGTTTGACAACAGTTTGGACCATTTTAAACTGTTTTCCTTTTCTGTTGCTTCCCAGCCTTTCTTGGGACTTTTTTTATCTACAGATGCTAGTAGCAAAGGTGTGGCATCATGTCTACTACAAGACAATGATAAACATGGCGGGATGCTTCCATCAATATGTCATGGTGTTGCAGTACTATGCCATGTTTTTTGTGTGTTTGTTTGTTTTTGTTTTTTCTGGTGCTTTGTGTCTGTTGGCTTTTTCTACTTGCTGGAGGCATGATCGTTTTTTAAAAAAATCTGGGTTTTATCGTGCTATACCCCTGATATGGTTTTTTTATTATGTCATGACTGATGCAATTATTGTTTGCCTGTCTATTGCTATGTGTGACGAGTCACTTGACTACTCCACCTGATCAGTCACAAGCAGCCCCTCTTGTACAAATTGTACAAACACAGTGCCATCCACCCCCCTTTCTCTCTCCCACGTGTCTCACCCATGGCAACAAATCTATTCAAATCTATGCCCACTCTCCCTTCTCACCCACCTCCCCCCTCACTCCCTAATGTGGCAGCATGACACAGCGAAAAAATACATCCGGTCATAACAATGTTGCCTGTCTACCCCCTCCCCCCTCCCCCCCCATCTCTCCCCTCTCCCTCCACCCCCTCTCTTAGAACAGCGTGAGCTGCCCAGCTTAACAGCATATTCATGTTACAAGGAAAGTCTGCATCACGTCGTGAAGACGTCGTCTGTCTTTCCCCCTTACCTCTCTCTCTCTCTCTCTCTCTCTCTCTCTCTCTCTCTCTCTCTCTCTCTCTCTCTCTCACATATCTACTTCCCCAGTGATTGTCTAATAGCCTGCACACTACAGAGAACCCTCTCCCTCTCTCTTGCTCACTCCCCCTTCCTCCATATCCACCACCTGCACCTGACAGTCCTGTGTGTGGCTGGTGTGACCAAACTGCATTAACTAGTGCTTGGCTACTTAGCATGCGTTCTTCTGCCGCACTTTGTGAATTGGCATTAATACCTCCATCTGATCTAAAATGTTACCCCTTCCTCAGTGAGTGGTGGGAGAACAACGCCCCCACCCCCACCCCCCCATCTCCCTTTCAGTGCCTTGAGTGACATCCTGTCAGCCAGATCAGAAACCTGATTTGACAGTTTAGCATTCAAATAGCAGACACATAGTGCCATACCTTCACTGTTCCTCAGACCAGCTATATGTGAAGCATGAAAGACAGAAGGGGAACCCAGAGAGAGTGAATGTTTGTCTTACTCTACTCTATCTCCAAGTCTAAGTTTCAGTATTCTCCCAGAAATGTAAGTTGAATCTACGTTTTTACATTTTGAATTGATGCATTGATTGTATGCATGCCATGTGGTTTAACAGTGTAATGTTATGCTGACACTTGGTGACATTTATCAAAATGATGCATGATTATTCTGTTGTAGTAGTTTGCTTGTCACCATGTGGTAAAAGCTATTACTATATGGTTAAGCTTCTTTGTTAACAACCTGACCACTATGCCTTGTGTACAATATGACTTTTGCCAGTTTGCAATTCTATCTGTCAAGATGATAACCAAATGATAAATTTTGAAACGGAAAAACAGTTCCTGTACTAGGTGAAAACTGCTAAGTTGATTTATGAATACTGGTGATTGTTGAAATGTTTTGTAGTGTATGACTTTAATCTGCACCACATATCTACTTAGGCTGAGTGTATTCCAAGTTAATGTAATCTAACTGATAAGAAACACTGGAGAGTTATTTGACTAAAATTGCTGCTTAGCATTATATTACTCTCTCCTACCCTTTTGTAACCTCCACTCAACCTCTAAACAAAAGTGGGGATTGATAATTGTAGTAGAGACTCTACACTAGAGTAACCCTTTGTTGGCTGTGTTCTCACACCCTTTCTGAAAGGTAGAAGGCTAATGTGTGAACTCATCAAACCAGACTTTCAGCTACTTAACTACAGACCAACATCTCTTATTGCATACTTGAGACCATGGCTTCACTGCATACCGTGGCTACACTACATACCATGGCTACACTACATACCATCGCTGTGCTACATGCACTGGGGCAAGACAGGTTGTGAAGACACACCACAGCCCAGCACTACAGCAACAGATCTACACAGCAGGATCAGTCATCAGCTACCAGAGAGAGATCAGCGATCCTCATTGACTTTAGTAAGTCGCGTTATTCCAAGTGAACTTCAATTCAGCTCAACTCATTCAGAACTTCCCTTACTTAATGATAAAACAGTAAGAACCAAACATCAGCCTACAGGACAGACCAGTCCATTGTGACCAACTTCAACTACTTCCCCGGCTGTAAGCAAGTGAAGTTGATGTGTTAAAGTGAAAAAAGAAATTGACGTCTATCGTAAACTAACTTTAACTACTTACCCGTGTGTAAGCAAGTATAGTTGATGTGTGAAAGTTCACTTAACTTGTGTCAATTCTTTGTTGTTCATTCAGTGTTGAAAGTTTGAATTTCTCACTAATTCTGTCTCTTGAAGCTACAAATACTTTTAAGAGTACAAGCTCAAGAAAACCTATCCCTGAGCCACTACTGAGTATGTTGACAGTCCAGGTCAAAATAAAACGTTCTTTCGATGACTAGTACCGGAAAGTTGCTCATGCTGCCACTAGTTAGAGAGAGGGTGGAGGTGAAATTTAAACATAATTCACAAAGAGAACATATTTTAAGTCTTTCCCCTTGAGGACACACACAGACCCACCCACCACAACTCTCGTCAAAGTGAGGGCTCGTCCGGGATCGTTAACATAAAATTTACTCAAAATTTTATTTCCTTTGGTTAGTACAAAACTCTAGAGAAAGAACAGAATTTAGAGCAAATAGGCTGATTGAGTTGAAGTCCAGGAGGAAAACTTGAATGTTTATTGTGTGAATGTTTATCTTACATGACAAAGAATAACAGTGTGTGAGTTGAAGTTATAATTAATTCCTTTTGATATCACATTCTGTGATTATTTGCTTTTGTTGTACTTAGTGAATATTTCATTGTTTAGATTTGTATAAGTTCATTATCATGGCTGAATCAGTGAAACTTAGACGGGAGATCATAGAGTGGGGACAATCCCTAGGCCTTTCTGGTCAAGATTTAGTCACGTTTGTGATTACACAGTTTGAAAAAGAAGCTGAAAAAGCCACAGAAGAGACTATGAAACTAAAACAGCTTCAATTAGCCATCAAAAAGCATCAAAAGGTCAAACAGCATGAAGCTGCAGACAATGCACGTGAAACTGAAGAGCAAAACAAATTAAGGGAACTCAAACAGGCAGAGCGTGAGAAAGTAAGAAATTTAGGACACGCAGAGCTTGACAAAATCTGAGAAGCTGAAGAGCGCAACAAAGCCTGAGGACATGAACCTGCGCTCAGAAAGATTAAAAAGATCAGCTGAGACTGACAGTTTTTTCAGACATGGCCAGCCAAATTTCTCAGCCTCCCATCCAAATATCTGGCAATGTCGTTTTCTTTGGATCCATTCAATGAGAACACAGAAAGTATATTGACTGATTCCAAAGATTAGCAAATGAATTCGACTTAGACCCACAAAAGCGTAACATCAAACTTGCACAAGGTCGTAGAGATACTGCGTATGATGTGTACACAAAGTTACCACCAAACAAAGTAACTGATTATGATACCCTCAAACAAGCCCTACTCACCTATTATGAACATACAGCTGAGGCACACAGAAAAATATTGTCAAGCTCGCGGCGTAGCAGAGGAGAAACCTATGGCCAGTTCGCAGACTTATCTCCAAAAATGGTTGACATTGTCCAACCAAGAACAGACTTTTGATGGTCTGACTGAGCTCGTCCTCTGTGAGCAGCTGCGTGACACCATGTCCACTGAGCTACAAACTTTCACTGTGGAACAAGGATCTACCTCACTAGCTGACCTGATCAAGCAAGCAAGACAAGTACTCCACTGCCCATGATGAAGCAAACTCACACAAAAGTTGAATGTTTGAACTTCTCTGTAGTTCTGTCTCTCGAAGCTACAAGTACTTTTAAGAGTACAAGCCTAAGGAAACATATCCCTGAGCCACTGTTGAGTATTTTAAGAGTCGCAGGGAAAACAAATTTCATTTGATGACTAGTACCGGAAAGTTCCTTCTTCCACCACTAGTTAAAGAGAGGGTGGAGGTGAAATTTTAACATAATTCTCAAAGAGAAT
>JADBJO010001592.1:168036-175536 GCA_016801955.1 Conus betulinus | reverse complement strand
CTCTCTCTCTCTCTCTCTCTCTCTCATCCCCTCGCCCCCTCTCCCACACGCACATGCACCTGTGCGCCTGCACACACACACACACACACACACACACACACACACACACACACACACACACACACACACACACACACACACACACACACACACACACACACACACACACACACACACAGGCTTGCGCGTGCGTAATATTTGCCCGAATTTAGTCCATTCCGCGTGGCAATTGCTGCGGCTAATTCCAGGTTATCCCCTGTGTCCTCCTTTCTGTTATTACTATCATATTGTTATTGTCATCGTTTAGTTGTAGTAGTAGTGGTGGTGGTGGCTTTAGTCATAATAGCAATAATAGTAGCAGGAGTGGAAGTGTGTAATTTACATGTGGTCTGACTGGCTCACCTGGTGAAACGTGAAGAGAATCCTGAAGCCAGCGAGTTGGTGAGGAATGACGTAGAAAATGTTAAAATCTGTATTGACTGCTTCAAATCTGAAGTTAAAATCGTCCCCTATGAACTTGCACTGGAAGAGCAAGTGTTCGATATGGGTGTAGATTTCTGGCAAGGGAAGAAACTCCTGACCTTTCACTGCCCAAAGCAGATTATGTCCCTTGTCATCCCCGTGAAGGCTGAGACAGGAATCGGAGCTCATCTCTGCATGGAGATCACTGAGCAGAGCTGAGTGAGAGGTGGGAACTGTGAGCGTGGCATTCACCAGCAAGGTGCTCAGGGAGTGGAGAACCATGGACTCCGGGTTGAATCCTGCTGACTGCACGAATCCTGTTGAACACATGCATACGTTGACCTGTGGATGTCATCTTGAACACGTGCCAAGACAGGGATGGAAGCGTTGCAGCACATAAGCACACGCTACAACAATAAACCCAGATAATAACACGAATAAAAGCAAGAAAAAGGAAAAAGAAAATCATATGGTACAACCCCCCATACGACGGGAAACTTAAAACAAACATAGGGAAAGAATTGTTTTTAATCTCAACAACATCGTTCCCAAAAGAACACACACTGTTTAAAAATATTCAACAAAAACACCGTCAAACTATCATATTCATTAATGCCCAACCTCAAAAATTTAATTGATTCATCCAACAAAATGAAAACCAACAAAACAAAGAAGGGTGAAGAAAGGAAATCTTGCAACTGCACTAAAAAAAAAAACAGTGCCCCTTAAGCAATAAATGCCTCTATAACAATATTGTATACCAAGCCACCGTGACATCAGAAAATGAAAAAGAAAAACATATATAGGGATTACTGAAAATCACTTCAAAATCAGATATGCGAACCACAAACAGTCATTCAATAAAGCAAAATACAAAAAACCAAACAGAACTGAGCAAATACATTTGGAGACTTAAAGATAGAAAAATGAACTACAATATATCCTGGAAAATCATAAAAAGGGCATCACCATACAGTAATATTTCAAAAAGATGTAACCTATGTTTAACTGAAAAATGGGTAATACTATGTAAACCACACCTAGCAACTTTGAATACTAAAATAGAAATAGTAAACAACTGCAGGCACAAATGGAAATCGTGAACGTGAACACACCCCGATCATTAACCTGAACCCCCCCCCCCCCCCCCCCCCCCCCCCCCCCCCCCCCCCCAAAAAAAAAAAAAAACACGTGAAACCAACTTGCACGTGAAAACTGTGACAACTGGGTCCTACATGCTATATAACATCGGCGGTAGGCGACCTAAACATCATTTTGAAGACAGCCTTGCTCGAAACAACGTTGTAGATATTTTAATACTCCTTTTAAACATTTGATTTTAACAAACATATATATATATATATATACAACCCCCCCCCCCCCCCCACCCCCTCTTAGCATTATTATCAATCCATCTTAACCACAACCGTCACATATACCACACCACCCACCCCACTAAACTAACAACACAACCCCATCGCCTCACTCCTCCCCCCATGCCCTCCATGCCCCCCCCCCCCCCCCCCCTCTTCCTCTCCCATAATCCCCCTCTGTCATTTCCTTCTGGCGGCCATTCTCCACATGGACATCAGATAAGTCTCTCTTCGTTCTTTGTTTGTACTGTCCTAAATGTTAAACGCCTCCACGTACAACACTTTCGTCCAGTTGCCCTTCAAGACATCTGACCATTCCACAGGTGATAAACCAATCACCTCGTGATATTTGTTCACTACAGCCGCTGTATGCAAGTTGCACAGTTTCCTTGATCAGGTAGACCGGGGAGGAGAGGGTAAACAAGATTTTTTTTAACATTCTTGCATGAGTAATCTCTGTTTTCCGTCGTCGTCATACTAGTTTTTATGTTCCAACGCATTTTACACTACAAGGAACTTGGGCACATTCCTGACAATAAGAAAGAAAGAAAGAAAGAAAGAAAGAAGTGCAACACACTCTACAAACTGCAAAGACAAACTTAAACCACAATCATAACGTTGTGACAAGAATGCAAGATATCAGTACAGGAACCATCCCAGAGGCCCAGGCCCTGAAAGGGTCGGAAGCAAATCTTCCTAGCAGTACACACTTCAGAAGAAAACAGTGACGAACAATTCTGCCCAGCCACCCCCCCCCCCCCCCCCCCCGCCTCCCCCCCCCCCCCCCCCCCCCCACCTCCCGCACGCCAGCATGGAAAAGTAGAAATAAGAACAAACGTTTTTTTTTCCACAACTCCACTCTCTCTCTCTCTCTCTCTCTCTCTCTCTCTCTCTCTCTCTCTCTCTCTGACAATGATAATAATGGTGATGTGGTGCAGTGTGGTAGAACCATAGTGTCGTTGACGACAGTGATGATAATGGTGATGACCCCTGTGGGGGTGCAGCAGGATGGACGGGCGGTGGCTGTGGACGGGGTGGTCGGAATGAGCAGCGTCTGTGCAATGTCACTGAGGTGGCACCAAAAGATGGGACAGAACAAAACATGACTGTAATGGCGAGCCATGGGGTTGGTGATGACAGTGATAATAATGGTGATGTAATGTGATGTGATGTGATTTGGTAGAGCCATAGTGTTGGTGATGACAGTGACAATAATGGTAATGTGATGTGATGTGGTGGAGCCATGGTGTTGGTGATAACAGTGATAATAAGGGTGATGTGGTGTGATGTGGTGGAGCCATGGTGTTGGTGATGACAGTGATAATAATGGTGATGTGTTGTGATGTGGAAGAGCCATGGTGTTGCTGATAACAGTAATAATAATGGTGATGTGATGTAAGTGATGTGATGTGGTGTAATGTGGTAGAGCCATGGGTGTTGGTGATGACAGTGATAATAATGGTGATGTGTTGTGATGTGAGGTGGTGTAGTGGAGCCATGGTGTTGGAGATGACAGTGATAATAATGGTGATGTAATGTGATGTGGTGTGGGTGTGGTGGAGCCATGGTGTTGGTGATGACAGTGATGATAATGGTGATGTGGTGTGATGTGGTGGAGCCATGGTGTTAGTGATGACAGTGATAATAACGGTGATGTGGTGTGATGTGGTGGAGCCTAGCTGTTGGCGATGACAGTGATAATAATAATGTTGTTGCTATGAGTATGGTGGAGCCTAGGTGTTGGCGATGACAGTGATAATAATAATGTTGTTGCTATGAAGTATGGTGGAGCCTAGGTGTTGGCGATGACAGTGATAATAATAATGTTGTTGCTATGAAGTATGGTGGAGCCTAGGTGTTGGCGATGACAGTGATAATAATAATGTGTGTTGCTATGAAGTATGGTGGAGCCTAGCTGTTGGTGATGACAGTGATAATAATATTGTTGTTGCTATGAAGTATGGTGGAGCCTAGCTGTTGGCGATGACAGAAATAATAATAATGTTGTTGCTATGAAGTATGGTGGAGCCTAGCTGTTGGCGATGACAGAAAATAATAATAATGTTGTTGCTATGAAGTATGGTGGAGCCTAGCTGTTGGCGATGACAGAATATATAATAATGTTGTTGCTATGAAGTATGGTGGAGCCTAGGTGTTGGCGATGACAGTAATAATAATAATGTTGTTGCTATGAAGTATGGTGGAGCCTAGGTGTTGGCGATGACAGTGATAATAATAATGTTGTTGCTATGAAGTATGGTGGAGCCGTGATGTGTTGGCGGTGATGATGATGAGGTTCTGATGGTGTGCACTGGCGTTGACAGTGGTGAGAGAGTGGGGGGCAGTGGTGGCTGAAGTGACCCTGGCCTTAGTGCAGATGTTGTGGTCCCCAGTAGTGGGCTCTGTGGAGGTACAGTGGTGGCTGAAGTGACCCAGGCCTTAGTGCAGATGCTGTGGTCCCCAGTGGTGGACTCTGTGGAGGTACATTGGTGATTGAAGTGACCCAGGCCTTAGTGTTGTGGTTGCCAGTGGTGGGCCCTGTGGAGGTACAGTGGTGGCTGAAGTGGCCCAAGCCTTAGTGCAGATGCTGTGGTCCCCAGTAGTGGACTCTGTGGAGGGCAGTGGTGGCTGAAGTGACCCAAGTCTTAGTGCAGGTGCTGTGGTCCCCAGTAGTGGGCCCTGTGGTCTGTATTCCTTCCTTGGTCAGGTTTCGGCCTTTTCTCTTTGAAAAATAATTTCCTGTCCTTCTATAAGCCTTGTTTGACGATTTCATTCTTTCTACTTTATTTATGTATTGTTACTGGTCTATTCCTTCTTTCTATATATTTTTCTTTCTTTCATTCTTTCTTTCTTTCTTTCTTTCTTTCTTTCTTTCTTTTTCGCCTGTATGACCGAATTATACCTTTGTTCCGAGATAGAAGATGATGCTTTTATAATAACATGAGAGGTTTCATTTTGTCATTGTGGTTGTTGTCTTCCGATGTGTGTGCATGTGTCTGAGCGTGCTTTGCTTGCGTGCGTGTGTGCGAGCGTGCGTGCGTGAGCGAGTGCGCGCGCGCGCGCACGCATATATATGTGTGTGTGTGTGTGTGTGTGTGTGTGTGTGTGTGTGTGTGTGTGTGTGTGTGTGTGTGTGTGTGTGTGTGTGTGTGTGTGTGTGTGCACGATCAGTTGAGAGGCATGGCTGGTACCCGCAAGGTAGCAGACCATATCTGTTCATGGATGTCAGGAGGGATGCTGTCAGTCGACCAGATGGGGTGATACAAACAAATGAACAGACAACCTGCAGGAAGTATCCTGTTGTAATACGCCTTCTTCCA
The DNA here is from genome assembly GCA_016801955.1 of Conus betulinus. NCBI lineage: Eukaryota > Metazoa > Mollusca > Gastropoda > Neogastropoda > Conidae > Conus > Conus betulinus. The sequence continues at coordinate 170,381 of JADBJO010001592.1, read as the reverse complement.
GGGTGACAGTACCACAGTCCTGTAGCATGAAGGTCAAGCAGGCAAAGCCCCTCTGGCATCAATCTCCTTGACAGGCACCCTCAGGAAGAGAAGCCAGTCCGTCAGTGAGAGCGCCGATCAGCGATGTCGTGGTAAAGGGGGCTTCTAGACTAAGCCTTTGCTGTCGAGTCATTGGCATAATCGCCATATCACCACCATCGCCACTACCAGAACAACAGCAGCAGCAGCAGCAGCAGCAACAACAACAACAACAACAACAACAACAACAACAACAACAACAACAACAACAACAACAAAAACATACCTGAGATTGGTGATACGTGAACAACATCCAAAGCAGGTTTAGGTCGATGGTAATATTCCACACGGATGAACAATTGCACGTTGTAATCCCGCTGGAAGTCGTTCACCTGAAACACGATGTACACCTCCTTTTCCCGACGATGTAAACGGGAAGGGGGTCATACACTGGTTCACAGCCTGTCCACCTGACTTTGTTGCTATTAACCACTTCATGCTTAGAGGGTGAGTCAGCCTTGATAGTGTATGTCTCATAGATCGTAACTGAATTGGACTGTGTACACGTCTGGTGCTGGAAGTGAACATGCAGTCTTTTTCCCCTGGGAATCGGCCTTGTCGAGTGAAAAAACAAGAGTGCAGTTTGAAGTTCTCTTTCTCTGAAAATGTCCTAGGTTGATTTGGGATAAACTGAAATTAATGGCGACATTCAACAGCGAAAAATGGAGTCGTTTGTGTTCAGATAGCATACAGGCAAGAATGTCGTGTGTAGGCAGAGTTCCATTTTCTCTTGAGTCCTCGCTTTCAAAATTGGCTTGGTTGTGTTTTTGTTGTGAACTTCCCGGAAAATTGGCTTGGGTGTCCTTTGGATCGTGTCTGAGCCATCCGATGGCGTTTCGTGGTTGTCATTAGGGTTCTGTAGGGGACTTGCCACCAGTGTGTCTGGATTGTCTTGAGGAGGTTGTTGCGAGGTACCAAGGACAGTGATTGTTCCGTTTCCTTGCGGCTTTGGGGAGACGTGCCATTGTGTGATTTGTGTGTCCACTGGAAAGGAACAAGTGATGCTCTAATGCTCTGGTTTAGCTACGTAATTCACACTCAGCCATGGTAAACACAAAATACTCTATGCAACGTTTTCAATAACAGGGCAAACCGTGTGATTTTAAGTCTGAGTACAATTGGAAAATTCTTTCCTAAGAATGTAATCCGAAGCATTGTTTTCACTGCAGACCAAGATAAGTGAAGCGGGAGAATCGTACAGTAAAGCACAAAATGACAGCCTCGTGCATGCATCTGTACAAGCGCTTTCAGATAAAAGTAGGCCTAAACTTTTAAAATGGATACTGGTGCAAGCAGATGTCTAAAAACAACACACAAACTGAAAGATGAAGTGTGACATAACATATATAAGGAACATGAAGAGAGAGAGAGAGATAATAAGCATGGAGAATGCACGCTCACTGAAGTGTGTCATATCACAGAGATAGCGAGCATGAAGAACATACGCGCTCACTGAAGTGTGTCTTACGACAGAGAGAGATAACGAGCATGCAGAATACACATCAAAGTGTGTCATGTGACAGAGAGAGATAACGAGCATGCAGAATACACATCAAAGAGTGTCACGTGACAGAGAGAGATAAACGAGCATGCAGAATACACATCAAAGTGTGTCATGTGACAAAGAGAGATAACAAGCATGCAGAATACGCATCAACGTGTGTCATGTGACAGAGGGAGCGAGCATGAAGAATGCACACTCTCTAAAGAGTGTCATACCACAGAGAGAGAGAGAGAGAGAGAGAGAGAGAGAGAGAGAGAGAGAGAGAGAGAGAGAGAGAGAGAGAGAGAATGTGCATGAAGAATACTCATTCACAGAAGTGTGTCATATGACAGAGAGAACGAACATAAAGAATACACACTCACTAAAGAGTGTCAGACCACAGAGAGAGATAACGAGCACGAAAAATACATACTCACCAAAGTGTGTCATGTGACAGAGAGAACGAGCACGAAGAATACACACTCAGTAAAGAGTGTCATACCACAGAGAGAGATGCCGAGCATGAAGAATATACATTTACTGGAGTGTGTCATATTCAGAGAGAAATATCGAGCATGAAGAACACACTCTCAGCAAAGTGTGTCGTGTAACAGAGAGAACGAGCATGAAGACTACACAGTCACTGAAGAGTGTCATACCACAAAGGGAGAGATGACGAGCATAAAGAATACACATCCACTGAAGTGTGTCATATGACAGAGAGAGATAACAAGCGTGGACAATACTCACTTTACTGAATTAAGTCATGTTACAGGCGTAGGAA
>JADBJO010001592.1:150536-163036 GCA_016801955.1 Conus betulinus | reverse complement strand
GACATGTACTAGTGTTCGCGGATTGCTGGCTGAGAAGTCATGGGTTCAGTTTCTTTCACAATCATTTGTCTGATGGATTGTTCTTAGCCAGGACCCATCACTAACCAGAGTTGACTCTCGACGAAGTGGAATCTTCTCTGAGACTGCTGATCATAGTTCTTGACTCACATTGCTGGCATGTGTACCTCTGGCACCTATGTGACGCTAAGACATACTACAACAGGAAGTGCAGTGTACAGCCTTGTTTTGTAGTCTCAAACCAAATGCAACTCCAAATCACTGAGATCTTTTTTTTCTTTGGATCGCACGAATAAGACGGAAAACACACTGAGTACAGTCGCTCTGTCATACCCTGCTGTCGTGGTGACCTCAGCTGCGATTTTTTCTTTAGGTCTATGCCCTCGGCAAGTTAGTGTCCAGGTTGCTGATATCGGTGAGTTCACCGGAACGTTGATTTTCGGATGTGATGCACCCTTCAGAGGGGAACACTGCCAGCTTCTTGACTAAGCAATGATTGTCACCAGTAGGGAACTCAGTGGGCAGTGTTCTGCATATGGATGATCAACACAGGCTCCGTTGAACATTACTGAATTGAACTGGCATTAGACTAAGGTATTGATTAATGCTCTAGTACGCATATGCACATAGACACATGCATATGCATGTGCTTACACACACACACACACACACACACACACACACACACACACACACACACACACACACACACACAACACACACACACACACACACACACACACACACACACACACACACACACACACACCTATTATGGTGGCGCAGACAATGTGAGGTAGGCACCCAAGGTCTGACCATTGCGCAAATGCGCAGATCAAACATCTGCTAAGTGATAACTATGAGACCCTCGTCTTAATTCCTTCCATGTTAGTCAGAGGTTTTGACATTCATCAGCTGTAAATCCTGCACCTTGTGGTCTCGTAGTTTAGCAGATGGGGTGTAACACATACTACGGACTAGTTCGCACACACTGATACTTCATGATGAAACTGAAATGAACTTCTACATTCAAAGGGGGCTGGGCTACATCCAGGTCAGGATCTAAAGATGTCCTGCTGTCAGATATGTTCCCTGGCGCTGCCAGGACTTCAGGAAGCGAGCTATGAGTGGACAGTCGTCGCAAGGTCATGCCCTTTGAGACGAATGTGCAACCCATGTCGCTATGGGACATCTGTTCTAAGCTGGGAAGTGTGAGCCTCGTGAACTGTAGTCTGAACTATACACCCCATCCACTACCGTGTGTAAAGCTTACCACTAGTTGATGACCCTCAAACCTTAAGGAATTCGTGACCCAAATGTCACTGATAGCAAAATCCTCAAGCTCCTAGTTTCATAATGAGACACATGTATGTATGTATGTATGTATGTATGTATCTATCTATCTATCTATCTATCTATCTATCTATCTATCTATCTATGCCTTGGCATGGTTTCAAGAAAACAAACGAACGAAAAGTTACAACTATCAGCAAACCAGTGAAAACTAAAACCCTGCAAACGACAGCCAATCTCTACTGTTTCCATGCCTTCCATATCTGTGACAAACAAACAAACAAGCAAACAAACATTTTTGGCCACCAAAATACACGTAAGCTGCAACGTCCTCAGGTATAGCTTACTGTGTTCTTTTCTTTCAGTCTGTCATTGTTACTTTGGTGACTGACGTCTTTTTCTTTCATCACTCTGAACTCTTTCCCTACTGTATCCTTGCATGGCCTCTCTGGCAGACTGTCCAGCTGTAGCATTGTGCCCGAGGTGTTGGCAGTACAAGAAAGATATGGGTTATATAGTACGTTAGATGCCGTGGTGGCAGTCCTACAAAGTTATGGGTTATATAGTAAGTCAGATGCCGTGGTGTTGACAGCACAACAAAGATATGGGTTATATGGTACGTAGATGTCGTGGTGTTGGCAGTACAACAAAGTTATGGGTTATATGGTAGTCAGATGCCGTGGTGTGGGCAGCACAACAACGTCATGGCTGATACGGTAAGTCAGATGCCATGGTGTTGACAGTACAATAAAGATATGGGTGATACGGTAAGCTAGATACCTGAGATGGACTGCTACAAGAGCAGCTACCCCTGTTCTCACCCAGGAGACGAAGGCTGATTGACGAAAGGGTTGTGTTCATAGCAGGGGAGACACGGAGCCTCGTTGCTGTCTGTGGACAATTTTACAGCGACACTTTGCTGTCCCCTTTCTCATGCAGTGACGGATGTATCGCTTACCCGTTGATGTCCCCTTTCTCATGCAGTGACAGATGTATTGCTTTACCCGTTGATGTCCCCTTTCTCATGCAGTGACAGATGTATTGCTTACCCGTTGATGTCCCCTTTCTCATGCAGTGAAATGGTTGATATTTATTCTTTGATATCGCTTTTCTCCTTTCGAGAAACATTTTATTATTTACACTTTGGTATCCACTTTCTCATTCAGTAAAAGAGGTATTGCTTACTTGTTGATGTCCCCTTTCTCATTTAGTGAAATGGTTGATGTTTATGCTTTGATATCGCTTTTCTCCTCCTTTCATGAAACATTTTATTATTTACACTTTGGCGTCTTCCTGCTCATTCACAGACAGATTTCTTATTTACAGTTTAATGTCCTCTTCCACAAAATTGACGAAATAGTTTAGTATCTAAACTCTGATGTTTGCTTTCTCGTTCAGTGAAAGATTTGTTATTTACAGTTTTATGTTACCTTTCTCTTCCCATCTCTCCTGTTCCCCCCCACCCCCACCCCCCTACCCTTCCGTCCCCATTAGAAATCATTGTAAAGTCATGTCTTTGTGATTGATTATTGGTTCACCTGGATTTGTCCTGTCGTTGTTATTGTTGTTGCTTTATTTTCCGAATTTGTATTGTTTGTGCCTGTGTTTGTTTATATATGTCTTGCAAAACTAATAGTTGGAGTCTTAGTACTAAATCTTTGTAACGCCTATTAAGCAGCTGGATATTTCAACGCTTCTTGTCCTGGTTTAACCGCCCCCTTCGGTCATTATCCTCTGAGACACTTCCAGTTAACTCACCTGCTGGCTGGAACCACATCTTTTAGTCTGTGGAGGACAGGGCTGGTGAACACAAAAGTCTTCATCACTGTTGTCCGCACTACAGTCCTGACGATGGTCACACACCAAGCTGTAAGGAACTCTCTGCCGTCCTGTCTGACAGCCGTAAGAAGGAGGAAGCGACGTCATAGTCACGGGACATGTGAGGAATGATGGGATGTCCCTGGATTCGGGGTTGTGGCCAAAGGAGTGGGGGTCTTGGGTCCAGCAGTAGCTGGTGGAATCACAAGCCAGGAAGGTGTACACAGTGTGGTTAGAAGGGCAGACAGTCAAGCCTTCGTCTGCTCCCAGCGTCTTCCAGTCGGACAGATTGATCGTGGCAGCTGGAAGGGAAGGTAACGGAGTGGATTGCGGGTTGCCGTGTTCGCACAGGTACGTGTTGGCCGATAGGATGACAGGATCTGTGCATCGATTCAGAATAATAGTGTTGGGTAACAGCCTGGTTCCATATTCGCCAAAGTCTCTAGCTTGCAGAACACCACACCTCCTGCTGTAACTGTTCAGTCCTGCATTGGAGGGATGGTAGTGCACAAAATAGGCCACAGTTCGGTCTGCCCACATCAGCGTCTGTTGGTAGCTGCCACATACACACAAGACAGACTCATACACTTCAGATGAGGCATGAGGAATGATTGGCAACAGTATCACTTGATTGTTGTAAGCGCTGTTGTCTGCTTAGGAGAATTCAGAGCTGAGCATCTCTCTCTCTCTCTCTCTCTCTCTCTCTCTCTCTCTCTCTCTCTCTCTCTCTCTCTCTCTCTCTCTCTCTCTCTCTCTCTCTCTCTCTCTGAATGTTGTGTTCTTAGCTTTGCAGACCTGTAGGTCTGCTCAATGTTCTCAGTTTGTATTTCGTGTGTGTGTGTGTGTGTGTGTGTGTGTGTGTGTGTGTGTGTGCGTGCGTGCGTGCGTGCGTGCGTGCGTGCGTGCGTGCGTGCGTGCGTGCGTGCGTGTGTGTGTGTGTGTGTGTGTGTGTGTGTGTGTGTGTGTGTGTGTGTGAAAGAGTGTAAGAAGACTTTGCTTACTAGCTTGGAGAGTCTGGTGAAGGTGAGAACATCCCCAGGGCCACAGAATACTCGTTGTGTCGCCACAGGACACGGGTCACAGCAGTAAAGTCCTGCAAACTGTTGAGGCTAGCTGTCTGCGCCCCCTTCCTTGTGCACTCTGACACTGAGCTCATACCGTACACAAGTCCACCACGCTTTCGAAAGTACAAGTTGAGGCTGTAGCATCGACCATTGACCTCAAACCCCCCATCCTGACACCTGGAATAGTCACAGTCCTCTTCGTCTCTGCCATCCAAGCACTGGGCGATCCTGTTGCAGGCCACGTGAGGCCGGAAGCGTGGCCAGGCGTCCACTGAACAGTTCCACTGACCCCATGGGGTTTTCACGGCCGTCTTGGACCTCTGGGCAGAAATAACCATAAGTTAGGAGGAAGCTAAAAATATGCTTCATAGGGAGTATCAGCCACCACGCCCTTGCTGACCCCTTCTGTGTATGCAGAACCCTTCTTCAATTTGAAATTGAAATTTTAATGAAAGAAGGAAGGAGACGATCCACCTGAGATGGGTGCCACCTGTGGCGCACGTTCTAAGGGCACGACACTGAACTGTCTCTAACTTGATACCATCGTCATCATCGTCGTCATCGTCCTCCTCATCGTCATCGTCATCTTCCTCGTCATTGTCGCCATCGTCATCGACTCCAGTCTTCCTGCCACTAACGGCTGTTAATAAATAAATAAATAAATAAATAAATAAATAAATAAAAACGTTGTGCTGTTGAAGGGTGAATGTCAAGAAAGTCGTGTGTGGAATACAAAGGGATTCCAAGAACAGGAAGCGACGAGAATGCCCAAAGCCACGTTGACAGGGGCACAAACCATACATTTGTCTTCGGTTGTTGTAACCCGTTAGTTTCCCCCTTTCCCCCTTGCCTGAAACGGTCCGGTTTCGGAATCAGTAAATTCCTCTGAGAACTGACTTGGCCCAACTGCCCCACCACCCGGTTCTGTTTACTCAGTTACCTTCAACGTGAGATGACTGCAGATGAAAACTGAAACAAGTGTTTTAACAGATGTCATAAGTGATGCGCCAGACAACAGGGAAATAAACAAATTACAAGACAGACACGACGCGTTTCGACCTGTTTGATCATCTTCAGGCAAAATAAACAACATTCGGGACTGAGAAAACGAAGAGAGAACAATTACTTATCTTTGTTCAACGTCCGTATTGCGCCGATTTTGAGAAGATAAGTGATTGCTCGTTCTCTGTTTTCACTGTCCTGGATGTCGTTTATCTTACCTGAAGAAGACCTAAGGGGTCGAAACGCGCCGTGTTTTGCCTTGTAGTTTGTTTGTCCATGTTGTGTGGGGGGTCACTGATGATTTCTATGTAAAAACTGTGTACTCTGTTGTATTCTTTAAACACTGTGTACTCAGTTTCGTCTTTAAACACTGTGTATTCAGTTGTCTTTTTTTAAACGCTGTGTACTCAGTTGTCTTCTTTAAACACTGTGTACACAGTTGTCTTCTTTAAACAGTGTGTACTCAGTTGTCGTCTAGCAACCACGTCGTGTCCTTGGGACACAACAGCCGCTAGACTACGTCCCTTCTGCATGAGCTGGCACAGCAGTGGCGTAGAGTGCCCTCCCCTTGGTTGGTGACGGCTGCTGCGCACAGGGAATGTCAGTAGCATAGCAGTGGCGTGGAGTGCATGGCAGTGGCGTGGAGTGCCCTCCCCTTGGGAGGTGACAGCTGTTGTGCTCAGGAGATGTCAGGCATGTCAGTGATATGGAGTGTCCTCCCCTTGGGGGGGGGGGGGGGGGGGGTACCAGCCGCTGTGAACAGGGGATGTTAGTAGCATGGCGGTGGCCTGGAGACCAGAGCTGTTGCGCTCAGGAGATGTCAGGGAGGGCAATGTAATGGAGTGCCCTCCCTTGGGAAGCACCAGCTGTTGTGCACAGGGAATGTCGGGCAGGGCAGTGCTCCTGTGCTCCACGCTAAGGACACAGCAGTGACCACCGGACACACAGCAGCCTGTGCCAGCTTTGATTATTTCTTTTAAATGAATGATAGCTAAACGTTGTATCTGAATGCTTGTGCTCGTGGCTCGCTTGACTGCGTTGGGGGTTTAGTTAGTGATCTATGAAAATGAATAGTGGATAAATGAATAAGTGAATAAATAGATAAATGAATAGATCAACAAACAACAAATCAAACTAGCAATCAACCAATCAATCAGTCGATCTACCAAACAATCAGTCAATAACAATGCTTGTGTCTTCCAAGCTCTGTTAATGGCTGCAGGGCCCTACTCATCGAATCAATGTTTGATTGTGTGTACATCCTACTGTGTAAATGTTTGGTTGTGTGTACATCCTACTGTGTAAATATTTGGTTGTGTGTACGTCAAGCCATGGTTGTGTTTCAGTCCTGGCTGTCTGGTAGGCAGGGAGTTGAGGGAGGGGTGCAGCGTCCGTGACATGTCCTCAGCTTCAAACTTTTTTTTGTAACTCGAATTATACGTTGAACGTTTGAGAAAGACTTCAAATCAAAAGCACGTCGTGACTGGTCAAACAGCTCCGTGCTCCTTGCTGATGGGACTTGTCGACAAGGAGACCCACTCTTAGCACATGTGTAAGTGTAGTTTGTATGGACAGTATAGCGAGTATGAGAGGAGAATGGTCACATATGGCTACAATTTTCTTTATCCCTAATTTCATTGTGGGAGCGACAGCATGACGTAGAAAGAACAGTTTGGGTTGTGGGTCGGTCCATACTTCACTGTGGAAGCCAGTGTCCTTTGATTATCCTGACAGGTTACTTCTCCCACCTCACTTATGATTTCCTTTTACAAACCCGATACCAAACGATAGTCTCACCTTATGGAAGGTGAACAAGAACCGGAGTCCTGGAAGGGAGATATCATCCGCTTGTAACTGGCATGAAATCTTCAAAGCATATAGATTGGAGAGCATTATAGGTCGCAGCCTGTTATACAGAATAGAATGTATTCGATAGATTCATCCGGTTTAGACAGTTTGGAGATAGGGCGTTTGATCCTTCTCGCTCTTAGTAATTTCCAACCTAGCAGTCTACAGTACAGACAGCTGACGGTCAAGGTGTGGTTAGCGGGCACACAAATCCAAACTGTGCTGTTGATCCTGCCAGAAAAGGTCGGGTGAGTGACGCCAGCCTCGGGATTCCATCCCGGCAACTGTATCAGACCTGTAACCGAAACAACGATGGTGGTGAGTTGACGCGCCTTGGATCACCACCAGCAGTCTCCAAGAGAGGGTACTGCACGCAGAGAATACTGCCAGAACTGACAGAACAACAAGTACAGAGATTGTAATGCATGCAGAGGTTACTGCCAGCTCTGCAGGCACACGGGGCTGGAAGCGCAACATGCAAGCAGTCTTCGGCATTCAGACAAACCAACACACAGCACAGCGAACTGACAGAACAACAGTTACTGAGACTGGAATCCATTCTTTCAGTTTTATAGGGACCGGAGTAACTCATTTGTTGGAGCAGCGGGATTCGTCATTCTGGTAATCCTGGAGTGCATCTCCAAACGTGAAAAGAAACATGACTGAAACATGGAGTAACTGATAGCAGGCTGAATGAAAGTGGAAACGGCAGCATGTAGCGCCAGCGGGCAGCTCTTCGGTCAGCTCTAACGAGGCAGGCAGCCCATGATGTAAACATATGCTGTATTGTGACAGTCATAGGGTACATTGGCATCCGTCTGTCTCGAGAGACAGTGCTGCGTCGTGGATTAGTCAGTTGTGGAGTTGCAGCGCTTGCTGTGGCTGAAGAGCCCGATCCTTGAGCGGGAAACTCTGCTGCAGTTGCTGCAGGTGAAGTCTCGGTCTTGAGTGTCTGTTAGTGCCGACGCAATTCTTTGCCGTCTGCGCCGCCTCCGTTCTTCCCACTGGGCCTCTTTCTTCTTACCTGCTTGTTTGATGCCGGCCAATATAGTGGACCGCCAGCGGACTCTCGGGGTCTGCTGTGTCGAGGCTGCTTGCCCTCAGGTCGCGTTTGCATACATCCCTGTAGCATTGGGCCGGCCATCCTGTTGGTCTAGAGCCTGTAGCCAGCTCGCCATATTGCATGTCCTTGGGATGCGACCTTCGTCATGCTACTGTCATGGCCAAGCCAGTGCAGGCGTTTGTGTCAGCATGGCGAACATGCTAAAATCCCTGTCTGAGCCAGGACGTCCTTGTTGGTGATCCGGTCCTGCTAAGAGATGCCCAGGAGTCTTCTGAGGCAGTGGAAGGCGTTCAGTCTGCGTTCTTGTCGAGAGTACAGGGTCCATGCTTCACTTCCATACAGAAATGTGCTCAGCACACAGGCTTAGTACGCTTTCATCTTGGTATTTGACGTTAGCATGGTGTAGTCCCAGACTCTTCGCTAGACGGGCCATCGCTGTTGCTGCCTTGCCGATCCGCATGTTCAGGTCGGTGTCCAGACAAAGGTTGCTGGAGATGGTGGAACCTAGATAAGTGAAGTTGTCGACCACTTCAAGGGTGTGATCGCCGATGGAGATACGAGGAGTGCTGTTGACATCTTGGCCCATGACAGTTAGGCCGAATCGGTACAGGCATCAGTGAAGCAGGTGTTGAGCCGCTGTAGCGCTTCCTCAGTGTGGGCAGTGAGGGCAGCATCGTCTGCAAAGAACATCTCCATGATGAGGACTTTCCGTACTTTCGTCTTTGCTCGGAGGCGTGCCAGGTTGAAGAGGCTTCCATTACTCCTAGTGTGGAGGAAGATGCCGTTTTCAGACTGTCCGAAAGCGTAACGCAGCAGCAGGGAGAAAAATACGCTGAAGAGAGCGTCGGAGCAAGCACGCACCCTTGCTTGATACCGCTCTTGCTCGGGAAGGGGTCCGAAGAAGAACCGTCGTACAGGAGTTGTGCCATTCATGTTGTCATGGAAGGACCTGATCATCTTCAGGAGCTTGGAAAAACATCAAATCCGGTGTAGTAGAGTGAAGAAGCCTGGCATACTGACCAAGTCAAATGCCCGGGTCAGGTTGATGAAGGTGATGGACATGGATCTTTTCTGCTTGCGGCACTTGTAGCTGGCTCAGGGAGAACAGCATGTCGATCGTCGACCTCGCAATCTGAAGCCGCACTGTGCCCCTGGGTACACTCGCTAGGCGAGTGGCTGCAGCCTGTAGAGTGCTGAGGAGGTATATTCAGCAATAGTAAATGCAGTCGCTGCGGCCTCCTGTGCTCTTGTATAGCGTGATAATGTTTGCATAGCGCATGAGTTGAGGTATGGTTCCTTCCTCCCCAGCACTGCAGCAGAAGCTCATGGAGGTGACTGAGGAGAGAACTCTCCTTGCCGGCTTTGATGATTTATTCCTGAATGCCATCGTTTCCCGGAGCTTTACCACAGGCAAGCAAGTTGGTGGCCTTGCTGAGTTCCTCAAAGGTGAGTGGAGTGTCGAGCTCCTCCATGACAGACACGGAGGTGGTGTTCTCAATGGCTGTGTGGGCGACTGAGTTCTCCCTGGAGTACAGCTCTTTTTAGTGCTATTCCCATCTCTCCATCTGTTTGCTGCATCAGCGACGACTTCCCCCGACGTAGATGTTAGAGGAGATATCTTGATGGCTCGAGGGCCGAACACGTCCTTCATGCTTTTGTATTTGGCACGGATTTTGCCGCAGTTGGCGGAGATCTGCCTGCCCTGGCAGGTTCAGCCAGTTCTCATTGGCTCATTTACAGGCGATCTGCTGGGTGTTGCTGCGAGTTTCATGGAATGTGACAAGCGTCTTCTTTGAGGGCTCTCTCTTGTTATTGAGGAGTGCGGCTTACTTAGCAGCAATGGCAGGTTCTATCTACGATGCCTGCTTCAAACCAGTCTTCATTCTTTCTCACTCTCTTCACATGTGTGTCTCAGGCAGGCTGGTGGGTGGCATCGTGGATATGGTTTCACCGTGAAGTGCTGTCTGTCGGGCAGTCCTCAAGGGCCTTGCCGACGTGTTCGCGCAGTTCGGGCACTGACGTCATGGCTGTGTTGATTCGAGGACGTCCCTTCTGCTTGAAGGGGTGGATTCGCTTGGGCCGAAGACGATCCCTTGCTGCCGATCAGAGAGTGGTCAGTGTCGCAGTCAGCACTGTGGTAGCTGCGAGTGACGAGCACATGGTTGTGCAAGGGTCTTCGGGTGATTATGAAGTCCAGCTGATGCCAGTGACGGGACCTAGGGTGCCTCCAGGACAATCTGTGGTGTGACCTGGTGGGGAAGAGGGTGTTCGTGATATAGTGGTTGTGGAAGGAGCAAATCTCAAGTAGCCGGTAGCCGTTGTCCATTCTCGTTGAGCTTGCCGATGACGAAGCGGCCGATGCAACGGGGCCAGGAGCTGTGGTCTGCATCAATCGGGGCATTGAAGTCCCCAAGCAAAACCTGATTATTCCTTTGCAAATACCTAACTGATCTTGGCTTCCAGATCTTTACAGATCTCATCTTTCGCCTCGGCTGTAGAGCAGAGTGTGGGGGCGTAGACGCCAATAAGATTTGTTGGTCCAGAAGAGGTCGTGAGCCAGAGAGAGACGATTCGCGCTGTCCCTTTGAAAGTGGTTCTATTGTGGACAGGAGCCAGTCTTGCACTGCGAATCCGACGCCAAACAGTAGGTGTTTTCTCTGGCTTCAGTCCTTACCAAAAGAACGTGTAGTCCTTTTCATTGAGGCTCCTGTTTGGAATGGAGGCTGTCCCTTGCAGCGCGGCGATGTCGATATTGAACCTCTTCAGTTCACGGTCGATGATGGCTGTTTTCCTGGCGTTGTCAAGTTGCTGGAGGCCGTCAGAAAGGCCAGGGCACATCGTTATGACTTCCAGATTGCCAGCCACATGGCTGGTAGTTTGAATTTCGTTTTTATTTTATGCCTGGTGCAGGGTTTACAGTCTGCTTTTCGGTCTTTCCCCTGAGCTGCAAGCATCCATTGAAACAGGCAGACTGTGGCAGGTCAGCACCTTATTTGCTGAGGGCTGCCCAGCTTCAGGAGGGGGCAGTAGCTGACCAGTGGAATGCGATGGTCCCTTCTATTGTTGGAGACAGCCTGCGGCGCCCGTGCTTACGCCAATGCGCTCTGGGCTTATAACTCGTAACTGTTGTCTCGCGTGTTGTTTCTGTCACTGGGATAGCGGCACTGGAGTGACTTCTCCAGGGCACAGGCCTAGGCGAAGTGTGTGTAGATCTTGGAATGCCCTATCGCCAGAATGCCCCTCTCGGCTTTGCTGACAGGATCCATCAGAAAGGAGAAGCCGGTACAGTAAGGTGCCGGCACAGCTGCAGGAGTTGCCGAAAGGTGTCACAGTGTGTCCACCAACCAACTTAGATGCTCCGCTCCGGATATTCTTTCAGGGTTTACTCCCTTAGCCGTTATCTCTCCCGAGACATTCACAAGGCAGTAAAGCTATTCGATGCATAGTCGGGAGTCAGATTTGTTGGCATCAGGGTGTATCCAGACGCCAGTGGGCCTGCATGGCACACGGCTGTAGACTACCTCCGAGTCCCTTGTAGTTTAGCCTGAGTCCGTAAGGTCCCAATTGACGTGTGTGTCACCACAAGGAGGCACTACATAGGGCTTGCTGGAGGAGAGGCTGTATACTGACAGGGAAAGACTGACGCATTCTGCTTCCCTTTTCGCAGTGCTGCAAGCAGCGGTGCTAGTCGGCGGTCGGTGGAGGCTGAAAGCGAGAGGTGACGAGCACACAGGCATTTCGCCAACACACCAGACACATCACAACAACAATTGAGACTAGTATGTCATGACACACAATTTACTAGGTACAATCTTACATTCCCGCTGTATCCTGTATTGTGACAATTCGTGGGGTGCAATCCTACATTCCCGCTGTACGCTGTATTGTGACACAACTTAGGGGGTACAATCCTATATTTCCGCTGTATGCTATTTTGTGAGAGTTAGCAGGGTACGATTCCAGATCCCGCTGTATGCTATGCTGTGACAATTCATGGGGTACAATCCTATATTCCGCTGTATGCTGTATTGTGACAACTCGTGGGGTGCAATCCTACATTCCCGCTGTATGCTGTATTGTGACAACTCGTGGGGTGCAATCCTACATTCCTGCTGTATGCAGTATTGACACTGTCCGTATTTCACAACGGTACGCTGCACGCTGTATTGTGGCTGGTAATGGGGTGTCAGCCAATCGACTGTGATGCAGCGGAGCACACTTCACAGTTGTGACAGAGACACTGGTACCCAGCAACGGCAACCCATTGGAAACTGAGAGTGCTGATAACTGAAACAAGGTGCCACGAAGTTCTGCCCTTTGCCACGGTCCATTTGGAGTCTGGATTCCTGTGTTGTGGCTGCCAGGGTTTTTTGATGAGACCGCCAGTGGAGAAA
>JADBJO010001592.1:143036-145536 GCA_016801955.1 Conus betulinus | reverse complement strand
GCAACATTTATTAAACCAGGTGATTAAAAGAGGTTCTAAAAAAATCTCTACAAATTTGTTTCGAGCTTATCTGCTCTCATCAGGATAATGCCTGGGTCGCCTACCGCCGATGCTATATAGCTTGTTGGGCCCTGCTTGCACGTGCGGATTGGCTGCACGTGTTTACGTATTTCAGGTAAATGTTCAGGGTGCGTTTTTCGACAACGATTTCCATTTGTGCCTGCTGCAGTTGTTTACTATTTCAGTTCTGGTATTTAGAGTTGCTAAGTGTGGTTTACATAGTATTAACCATTTTTCAGTTAGGCATAGGTTGCATCTTTTTTAAATATTATTGTATGGTGATGCTCTTTTTATGATCTTCCAAGATATATTGTAGTTTATATTTTTTGTCTTTAAGACCCCAAATGTATTTGCTCAGTTCTGTTTGGTTTTTGTATTTTTCTTTATTAAATGACTGTTTATGGTTTGCATATCTGGTTTTTGAAGTGGTTTTCCCTAATCCCTATATATGTTTCTTGTTCATGTTCTGATGTCACAGTGGCTTGGTATACAATATTATATAGAGGCATTGTTGCTTAAGGGACACTGTGTTCTTTTTTTAGTGCAGTTGCAAGATTTCCTTTCTCACCTTTCTTTGCTGTGTTGGTTTTCATTTTGTTAGATGAATCAAATACATTTTTAAGGTTGGGCATACATGAATATGATAGTTTTAATAGTGTTTTTGTTGAATATTTTTGAGAGTTTGTGTTCTTTTGGAAACGATGTCGTTTGGATTTTTTTAAAAAACTCATTCCCTATGTTTGTTTTAACTCTTCCGTCATATGGAGGGTTGTACCATGTAATTTTCCTTTTCCTGTTTTTTCTTGTTTTTGTTCATGTTGTTATCTGGGTTGTATTGTGGTCTGTAGTTGTAACCACTTTTTTGCAATGCTTCTTGGTATTCTACTGCTGCGTTATTGAATACTCTTTCATTGCATGATAGATTAGATAGTCTTTTGTTATGCCATTGGGTATAGTTTTTTAGTACGGATGGTGGGTGGTTACTTTTAATGTTTACATAGATGGGTGTGTCATTTAGGTTTCTTGTATAATTTATATATGTGGTTGTTGAGGTCAAGTGTTATGTCTAAGTAGTTCACTACCTTTTTGTTTGCTTCAATGGTGATTTTTAAGTTTTGATTTTGGAAGATTTTGCATAGTTCTTTTTTCTTGTTTTCGATGGTTCTTTGGTTGTTGGTTAGTGCAGCGAGGCCGTCGTCTCTGTATAGTCCGACTTGTTTTCCAAGTTGTGTTTTTGGATGATGGATAGCATGAACAGTCCGACCAGTTCGCAAGTTTCGGCACCATCATACGATCCCATGGTTACATCAAATGTTGAGTTTCTGTTCGTTTTCTTGATCCAGGTTTCATTTCTGCTGTGGAGTAAAGTTTTTTTTAGTGTGGAGAATGATTTCCATTTCTGACCCTGTTATTTCTGTATGTTTATTGGCAAATTTCAGAGCTTTAATGAGTAGTTCTTCATCTATGAATGGGCAGAAGTCTACTATGTCGAATGTGATGAATACTGTATTTTTCTGTTGGTTAAGTTTTTTAAACCATTGGATAACTTCGTATGTGTTCTTCCAAAGGTTGTATTCAGAGTTTGATTTTATGTCTGTTATGACTTTCTCTAGAATGTTCTTACTCGAGCTTTCGCCCACAGGCTTCATCAGGAGAATGTGACCAGTTAGAAAACAGAGTCAAGGAAAAAAAAACAGTTCAGTGTTGAGCATACATTCACTTCCTCCTCTAGATATCTTACATATCATTCACGTGCAAAGCAAAAACACAAACTCTATGCAAGAAGAGAGAGAGGGGGGGGGGGGGGGGGAAAAGGGGGGGTGGTGGTGGTGGTCGTGGAACAATTTGGTAGAAAAATAATGAAAGGATGGGAAGCTGGAGGGGGGAGGGGGAGAGGTGTGTGTGTATGGTCTAGGGATGGGGGGTAGAGGGGGGATGGAGAGAGAGAGAACTTGAGAGTGAGGGAGAGAGAAAACACAAAGACAAAGACAAGAACAGAGAGAGAAAAAGAGAGAGAAAAGAGAGAGAGACTGTTACCACGGCAACCCTGCTGTTTAAGAATCCTCTAACCCCACTCTCCTTTCTCCCATACCCATACTTATTGACACCAAGATTGGTAGTAATCTTGTCTTAATTTTTTTTTTAGATATTTTTGACCATTATTAGTATTCCTATCATTAATATTCTTATCATCATTACGACTTTGACTCACACATTATTTCCCTTCCAACAGCCTCGTTACAGGGATTCAACGCCTTCTTCTTTGCGCTGAACTCTGAAGCGATCTGAAGCGATCAAAGCTAATTGAATTTTCGTTATTTATTTTTGTTTTGTCTCACCTGAAGAAGACCTCAGAGGTTGAAACGCGTTGTGTTTTGTCCTGTGACTCGTTTGTCCACGTTTCTCTGGGCGGTTTGTTGACATTTATATAAGATTTATG